>LPNX011188754.1:34154-172080 GCA_001517045.1 Pseudotsuga menziesii | reverse complement strand
TCTTGGTCATGACACTTAGTGTCTTCGGTCTATTTCAGACCTCTCAACCATGGAGCCTCCCCACATGGTTTGTCTCGGCTGCTAGGACCTTCACAGTCTCACTAGAACCTTTTTCATTACTGCTCATTCTGAGCTCTTCAAGACAGTCACATGTCCACATGCACCCCTAGGATGTTCTCATAGTCCTCGCTCCCAACAATACCTATATTCATACATTGAATAGATTCACATGTTTAGTTTATTCTCCTTGGTTTTTATCTCTTAAACAAGAGCTTATAATATCATAACCAAATCATATACACATGTATATTCATAAGCAAGAAATTGCAAAATAACCCAATACTTATCTGTATTGTGCATTTCCTCTTTGGTCCACAGGATCCTGTTTCTCTTTGCAAGCCTTGGGATTGCCTATGGAATTGGATGTTAGGTCAGCACGCAGGATGCTTCACAACATCCTTTTATATATATCAAGCATAGTCAAGCCAACCTACAGTTGGGTTTATCAGACCATCCAGCCAATCCAATATACAATTGGGTTTATCGAGCTGTAGCCAATCAAGCCAATACACTACTGGGTTTATCAAGCTACTCAGCCAAGCCAAATAACAGTTGGGTTTATTAGACTGCAGGTAGTCAAGCCAACGCTGTAACATTCCCATAATTTCCACAGCATCAATTAATTAATGTCCATCCAACCACAATTTCCACAACATCAAATAATTACACAGTTAAGCCAACCTACAGTTGGGTTTATCAGACCGTCCAACCATTACACCTTCAAGCCGACTGGGCTTGGAACTTTACCATTACCATTTCCAGGTTTCATTTCCAGCAGCGAGCTCCAATTCCACTACCCCATACAACAAAAGAAACCACTCCCTTCTCTGCTCTTCAGTCCCTCGGGAATGTCTCCTTCTCTATGCTCTTCAGTAGAAGGTAGGATGAGCCCAAGACATTGTCCATTTAGTGTGCAACACCAGACTGCATTTGTTTAGCCTGACAACACAAGCAATATAAGCAAACTCGTTAGCATTATTTCTCTAAAACTGTAATCATATTTCATATCATTCACTATCAAGTATTGAGACACCAGGAGCACATCCAATCCCTCGGGTGTAATCAATATTGAAAACCCTTTCATGGCCCGACATCAAGAAAGTGTGCACCCCTTTTTGATGTGTGCCATGTAGGCCCTATTCATATTCAAGCAATCTTCCATTATGGAAATAAAATCAAAACATGCTCTGCATATTGAATTTAACAATTTGACATGCATATTCTTAGCTAGGGTCACAAAACACTTATCCATTTGCCGAGGCAGTATTCCTTCGTTAAGGAGGAATGGGGGCTCCCTTCTCTAAGTTGAAAGACCCTTAGTTTTCCATCCCAACTCCTTTTTACATTTCATATCCACACATTTCTTACCGACATAGTCTATACCAGCTCACTCATGTTGCTTACCAAACATGTAGTACATATGAGACATTTCCAAAATGTCTAATGGAGTTTCATCGGAAACCCATTTCCAAGATAAGGGAAAACCTCCCCATGAATTTTGTCTCTTGTGGGCCATCACACATGGAATTCCTGCAATGTGTACCCCTAGAACATTCATCAAGTAGCTAAATAGTCAATCATTATCTGATAATACAATCCAAATTTGATTGTTCCATAACCAAGCAATGACATTAATAATTAAATTCAGTAGGAATTTGCAACTCTGTCTACTACAGAAATTGATTTGCTTAGCAATGAGGTGATCCTCATTTGTTGGTCTCTTGTAAGCAGCACCACTATTCCCATTATAATTTATGCTTACTAGCAGCACATGAAAATCCACTTACAACACGTCCTCCTGACACAATTCTATGCAAGCGAGCAATTGTCAGCAATTTCTCAAATCTGAAATTTACAAATTCAAATTGACAACTCATTCTGCATACAGACTATTTTCACAACCATAATAGTCTCAGGAGGTTTGGTTATTTCACATGGTAGATTTCGGTCTTTGTTATGGTCTTACCCACTTTTCCATGCCCCAAGCAATGTACCTGAAATCTGAACTTCAATCAGCCAAACACTTGGTAAGTCTTGATGCATATAACTTTTTCCATTGCTGCAACAATCAGTTAAGCATTTTCAGAATTATAGAATTGAAATACTTCCAGCTGTTAGCATATCAATATTACCAAAACTCATTTACTTCACATGAATCATTATCCTACTAAAGCTGCAAGGTCACATCATTTATGCCAAAATTAAATGTTTAGATACTCCTTACTTCAAAAGCGTATCATTTATACCACCCTGCCCTTCCATAGAGCATTTCTGGTAGCCAATTGATCATGTCTACCCTCTTCATGCACTTACTATCCTGCATCTATAACAGCTCTTGAAATGGTTCCAGAATTATCATCAATTCATCATTTCAGCTATTAGTTATTCATAATAACACATGCACTATCTCTATGCATTCATGCATTGCATCACAACATTTTCACCCATACTTATGTATGCATATCTACAACATTTACTCATACTTTTCATATGCATGTATTCAATGCATATCCACTCAATGCTACCGTGCATTCATTCATGAATACTATGCATTCAAACATACCATGCATGGCCTAACAATGACTTCTTCATATAGGATGCATTACTATAATCAAGACCATCAGTACTTGCTTTCTTTGGGCTACTAAGCTCATGAAAACATATACAGGCATGATACATTTATGTATGAATGTAGTATAATTTTCAAATACCCACATGGCATGAGACCTCTTGCTTTTACCACTCCATGCAATTGTTATAATTAAACCATTGCCTACATGGATCCTATTTACACCCTTGACATTACTAGTTTGGTTGGTCTCTTGCAGGAGATTGCAAAATTCTCTCACCAACTTTTGATTATGGACTTGTTGCCTTATCCCTTTCTCCATAGGATTGCTGGTCACATTCGTCAGCATCAGCAACATATTCAGCCATGTCCATGTTGTCATTGGTTTTCCCACTAATTCCAACACCAATGCAATAATTACCATTAGTGGTTCATTATAAATGTATAATTCTCACTACACTTACCAACATGTAATATCCTATGCATGCAAGGCATATCCCCATACATTTCATGTACAAAACTTATAAAAGGTAATTATAATTAGCAAGACATGGTTTAAGGAAATTTCCCTTTTCAAGTCCCTCATCTTTGCATGGAACTCCTCTTCCACACAACAACTGGTTTGACTCCATAGTCCTTGCTACTTCTAGGCATGCAATTCCCGGATTTGTTCATATTGATAGAAACACATTTCCTTTTCAAACAATAACTAGTACTTTGCAGCTCCGCATTCAAAATCAAGTGATTCCTCCTTATTCCCCACTAGATAAGATTTCCAATGCGTGTCCCCATGCTTCATTCTGACCTTGGGTGTGAAAACCACACCACTTCTAAAATGATGATTTTCACCAAATTTAGGAAAAACACACAACTATATTTTGGTTTGAATTGCTAACTTCATACACCTAGAATTCCTTCTCCTTTTCAGCCCTGAAACTACTAAAAGACTACTGAGAAACAATTAAAATTGTGGATAAATCCCTCTAGAAAAACCAAAAATTTCTTTTTCCTAATTGGATCTCTTTCCAACTAAATTTTTGACACTTCGGTGATCAAATCAACAATTTCCTCTGGTGCTCATCGGCAGCCCTAACAACTAACATCTTCCACTGTGTCGGTAGTTCCATCGACTATCATTTTCCAATGTAAGCCTTCCAGTTTGCTATCGATGATGCCAAGGTATGTTGCATATCGGCAATCAGAAATGCTAATCACTACAGCATCGGCGATCAGAACCATTATTCATCGGATGGATAGTCTCTTAGGCAACTGCAATGGTGGGCAGCAATCCCATTGTGGGTTCCCAAACCCTGATACTCCATCGACTATTGGAATTTCTATCCACTACGGCATCGACGATTGGAGCAACTAACCACTCGCTCATCAGACAGTTAGTCCCATAGTATTCTGCAACGACGGTCAACAAATACACTATGGTGTCTGCAGTCCACAAACCCATCGATGGATCAGAGCTCTAAACATTAAGTGTCCATGATCAGAGCATCGACAGTTTAACCTTCTAATCATCAGAGTGCTAGTCCACATGGCAGCCACAACGGAGGATGCACGAACAACTAAATCTTTTCGATGTTCATCGATGACGAAAATGATTAATTTCTTTCGATGTCAGCCACCGCATCGACGAATTCATCCTCTAAATTATGTCGATGGTTCTGACTAAGTGAGCCGACGTTTCGATGGTTCTGTCAACTAAATCCCGTCGATCAGTGCTCCAATATTCTAACTTTCGCCGATCAATCTACTAATCTCCACCGAAACTGCAGGTAGTCTGTCCACTAAATCGCGCAGTCATTTTGGTGGTTTTCCGCTAATGGATTTTGATGGAATTTTCCTCTCCGCCACTTTGACGGCCCTTCCTTCCACTATTCATTATCGATCCAATCGACTAACTTCTGCCGATCACTGATACTCAATCATCGAATGTTCTTTTAACTAAATGGAGTCAGTGTTTCGGCGGTCTTCGGTCGATCTCCACTAAAACTGAGGCTCCCACATCCTCTAACTTTCGCCGATGGCTGACGAACACTTAGAGAAATTTCTCAATTTCTTCCTCCATCGGGTGACATTCTGACTAGGTGATCCGCTGCACCAGAAGAGTTTCCTACTTAGTATTTCGATGAGCCGACGGTTCAAGCATTTAGAGGCAATTTTGTAGAAGTTTTTTTTATCTTTGCTGGGTAGAAGGTAATCTGCCTCTACTAGCTGATATTTCATGGCCCATTTAGACCCATGCTGCAACATTAGCTTTGATACCACACTGTAATGTCCCTGCGCCTCCGACCGTTAAAGAGGACGCTACCAATCCATTTTATCTCTGGGAAACTAGCCCCATGAACAAAAACATGCATATAATGCTGAAATAAAATGATTAAAATAGAAAACATGCAAGGATGCATAATTACTCAACATATAGCGGAAGCAAACATACATTCGAGCATCAACATGTTCATCATTATTCATTAATAATAAATATAACTGTAGAGACGAAATGGTCAAGAATACTCATCTTGTAAGAACTCGTCCCACAACTAGCTATGTTGTTGCAATGTTCCACCCAACCATAGGCCAGTGTGCTCATCAATCTCTCATCATTGCTACCAGCCTCGAGCTAGGCACGATTCCCCAAGGAATAAGTGACTAAGTAGGCTTACACATAGCCAAGGATACACAATACAGCCAAGTCAACACAGTTGGGTTTATCGGGCTGTCAAGGAGCTAGGAAAGGCTGAATGCTAAACTGGTGCACTCATGGAAGAGCTAAGGATGCCTACATTGGAGATAGCCTAACTTCTAAGACACCTACACACACTTGACACCAGGAATAAGTCCCTTCTTTGCTTCATAGTCCCTTACGCCTTGACTTCCCTTTCCAGTGCTCTTTCGGGGTTGTGGAGAAGAAATCCAGCCATCTAACTCTCTCTATGTGGCTCCCAAACCCAGATTTCTCAAGCATACCCAGCCTTCAATCCCACTCCACACAGTTTGAATACCAACCAATGCATACTGTTATAGCTCAAAATGACACATCTCTTCTTGTGACCACTTTCCCATGATTCCATCACATGTTGACACTTCCATGATGACACTTCATGAAAATTCATTGAAAGTCACTGAAAAACACCTAACTTGGAGGAACGATATCTTGAGTTTTGTAACTCTGTTTGACCTCATCTTTGCACCGTTGAAAATATATTTCTGTTAGCTAAAACTTTCCAAAAGACACCAAAGTTTGAAAATGCCCAAAAATACCCTAAATTTTTTTTTTTTTTTTTCTATACGCGAGTTCCCTTAAGGAAAACCCACGTATGATACACGAGTTGCTCTCTGTCATACCCGCGTATGACTTATGTACGCAAATTTCTGTATTAGCAACTCATCTATGACACGTGACCTGTCAGTAGTGCAGCCCATGTGTATGTTTCATGTACGCGACTGTCCAGTTATGCAACCCACGTATGCCTCTTAAAAATGTCAAAAAACATGTCTTTTGATTTCGGGTAGTTTGGGTATTTATGCAACTGACTCCTTCAGTTGTAACCACTTTCTCTTCGCCCCTAACTCTTCCTTAAGCATATAAATAGAGGTAGGGAGGTCCATGAGAGGGAACTTGAATTTTTGCATTGTTATGCTGGAGGAATTGGAGCTCTCTTTGCCTACACCTTTGCCCTAGAAGCATTCTCCTTGTGTTGCAGAGCTTGGAGGCTGAGTTCTTTGGAGAAGAGAAGCAGCAGAACCAGATCAAGGTTTCGTGAGGTGCCGAACTTGAAGAGAAGGTATACTTGTACTTGTTTTCAAGATTAATAAAGATGTGATGTCCTTCTTCTTCCCAAATCATTGTTCAATGTGTGATTGAATCTCTGTTTATGATCATATGATGATGTCAGTCAGATCATTAGTTCATATTAATTTGATTATCATTGTTTTATATGTGGTCATATTGGTTTGAGGAAGGTATAATTCGTTTTGCAGGTCTCTTGGAGCAAGAGGAGCGAGAGGAGCAAGAAGAGGATTGAAGAGAAAGCTTGGACCAGCATTCAGTTAATCAGGTGTGGACCATTCTAATCTTTGATCTTGCTTGTATTTACTTGCTGAACATTGTGCATCTCTCTTTCAACCCCAGTATGTTGATGGCCTCTTAAACCCTAGCCATAGGATACTTTCCTTTACAACAGAACTGGTGACTCCGCTAGGGAGAGCCTTGTCTGTTTTGGGTTTCTCTTGATTTCTTTCAGTCTTTTGCATTGTTTCAAGTCCTTCTTGCCACTTAGGAACACCTTATCAGTCTAATAGAACACCTCTCTTGCCTTCCTAAGGCATTTTTTGACCTTTTTTGGGAGTTTTTCCACCCATACGCGACTTGCATGACTGAACAGTCGCGTGTCTGGTTTTGTACACACGACTGCCTATACTGGAAACCCACGTATGATACGTGACTTGTCAGTTATACAACCCATGCATGCTTATATATGCGACTTGCTGTATTAGCAACCCGCGTATCACACGCGACCTGTCAGTAGTGCAACCCACATATGCCCCTAAAACAATGTTTTTCCTCATTTTTGTGGTTTCTCTTCTGTTTGTGGGCTGTTTGGTAGGTCTTTTGGTGTCCTTTGCAGGTGCATGAATCCAGGGAGTTAGTGTCATCCCTTTTGGTTGTTTTTTTATCTATGTGGTAAGCCTTTTTATAGCATTAGGGTTTGTTATTTTCTCTTTGCCCCCACCTCCTTTGCTTGGTATGATTTTTGGCTTATGTTTTTGGTCAGCCTCTGTTAGTGATCTTTGTTTGATTTTAGAAGCTTGTTGGTGTTGGTTTCCTTCTTCTTTTGTTGGTTAACTTCACCATGCGAAAATAGTTGACTTGTCTTTTATGCAAGCCTTCCTTCCAAGTAGCGTTTATACTGACTTTAGGGCATTCTAGAGTTTGTTTGGTGGTTGTATAACAAATTTCCTTTTGCTTTGTTCTTATTATCTGCATAGTTTGCTCTATAGGTAGTTTTTATTTTGCATTTATAAAAGAAAATTAAAAAGAACGTATACTTGTTATTGCTGCTTTCCCCCCCTACCTCCTTCTTTGTCTTGACCTTGTTGGACAAGGTATTGAGTAGCCTTTGTTTGTAGGTTTAGATTGATACTTGGGACTTCTTGAACTTTGTTTATGTCAGTCTTTTTTCTCAGTCTCTTCATTCCAAAGTTGTTGGCTTGTTTACCTTTGTAAGCCTTCTTTTCAAGAGAGGTTGATATCTAACTTTAGGGAAACCTAGGGTTTGTTTGTGGGGTGTAGAGTAGTTGTCTATTTGATTTGCTTACAGTACTTGCTTGCATTAGTTGATAGGCTGATTTTTCTTTTTTCATTTATAAAAGAAAAAGACAAAAACACATGTTTGCTTTATATGCATGTAGATTAGTTTTTAGTCTAGATTGCATAGCATATCATTGTTTTTGAAAAGATAAATTATAAATTTTTTTTTTCTTTTGTGGCTTTCAAGTTTTCTATTTGAAAAATAAAGAGAATAGTTTTTTCTTTTTGCATTTCATATCTCTTTGCTTAGTCATTTTGTTTCAACTTTGAGTCAAAACACCACATAAGTTTCATGCCATTCACCCTCTGACTAAAAACTGCCCTTAAAATAAACGATAAAATTTAAAAATTACTAGTAAGTTTTATTTTATAGGGTCATACACCAACTAGCTCAGGCTAGACTTGTGGATTAGGGAGTTTCAACTCTCCACAAGTGCTAAAATTTCAGATGTAGTTGGCCAATCACTAGGTAAATCCTTTTCTACATTGATTTTATCTAGGAAGCTCCTCTCAAATGGGAGTTAAGCACGAGGCCGCGTGGAGACTTGGACTGAGGAGATAACCCTCTGATTCTTTGTCAAAGTGTAGACCAGGGTTTTTACGCATCTGGGGATTCTGTCCTAGACAGAATTTCGGGCTCATCTACCCTGCCCATGCGTACGAATCAGGCTGACAACTGTCCCCCCAGACTATCAATATAGTTAAGGTAGCCTTTAGTCTCTTTGACATCTAGGGTTCATACACAGGTACACCGGAAGGTTATTTCTGGTTGACCTTGGACGGACTTGGAAGGTAACCCAGGTAGAAAGTGTGGGAGGGCGGTGGTTGATTCCTCCGCTTGTGCCTAAGAACATCTACAGGGATGCCAAGTAACTGTCTATCAGCTTTCCTCTGGAAAGTATATCTTATACTTGTTTGTCTATTTGGCTTTAGGAATTTTTAGTGAGTGCTGGGTGGTTTGTCTGTACTTAGTGTGCCTTTAGGTGTGTGCTTTGTAATTTTTGTTACCTATCAACCTCAGACTTTGTCTCCTAGTTTGAAACTATGGCTAACACCCCTTTGAACACCAACCAAGAGATCCCCATGCTGGGAACTCCTTGTACTATTCCTCTCACAGGGAATGTTGGTGTTCCCTTGATGGCCACCTTGAATCTACCTGGATTCACCCTAGGGATACCAGTGTGGTTGTTTTCCACTCCAACTCTCCTAAATGCTCCTGATGCTTCTCAAGTAAGCTCCTTATATCAAGGGAATAAAAAAACTGCTTTCCCTTCACCTGTAGTTGATTCTCCTCCTCCTTCTACCTCATGTGGTGAAAGTACTGATACTAGTAACTGACAGTCTAAAAGGAGTAAAAGAAGGAGGAATAGGAAGAAGGCACATAAGCAAGGGGGCACCTGATCAACCTCTGCAATTCAAGTTGAACCTCACCACCCATCCTCTGTGGTTCATGTTGGGGGCACCTATCCAACCTCTGTAGGTCATGTTGGATCTAAGCACTCAACCTCTGCAAGTCAAGTTGATCTTCTCCATCCAGCCTCTGTTGATCATGCTAGTGGGATCCTTCCAACCTTTCCAGGTCATGTCAGATCCAGTCACTCAGCCTCTGTAGTTCATGCTGAGGGAACCTGTTCAACCTCTGTTGTTCAAGTTGAGCCTCCCCATCCAACCTCTGCAAGTCATTTTGGATCCATCCACCCAGCCTCTGTGGTTAATGCTAGGGGCACACACTCAACTGCTGCAAAGCATGTTGATCCTAGCCACTCAGCGTCTATTGTTCATGTTGATGGTGCCCGTCCAACCTCTACAAGTCATGTTGGACCCAGTCTCTCAGCCTCTACCAGTCATACTGGGGGTATTCTCTCAGCCTCTGTGGTTCATGTTGAAGACAATCCGTCAACCACTATGAGTCATGTTGACACTGTTGAAAAGACTACCCGTTCAAAACACAAGCCCAAGTTTCCTTGTAAGCTTTGTGAGGGAGACCACCTTACTTATAAATTCCCTTCTATCACAGAGGTGCGAAGAGTTTGGTTTCATGGTCATCCCATTTTTGAACATCCTAAAGTCTCTCAACAACCACCCTCTCTTAGTGAGGTTGGACCCAGTCACCCAGCCTCTGTAGTTCATGCTGGGGGCAAACACTCATCCTCTACAGGTCATGTTGAGAGCATACAGTCAGCCACTACTAGTCATGTTGACATCATTGAGAAAACTAGTCCTTCGAAGTGCAAACTTAAGTTCCCTTGTGAGCTATGCAAGGGAGATCATCTTAATCACAAATGCCCTGCTATCATAGAGGTGCGAAGAGTGTGGTCCAAGACTCAAGAATTTCCTTCTTCTGAACAACCTATAGTTTCTCAACAACCTACTCAACCTTTGGTTGATGAAGTGGTCGAACCAATCTCAGATTTGGTCGATCCCACTCTTCTTTCGGAGAGTGATCTTGATGTGATTGAACCAATGTCATATTTGGTCAATGCCACTCTCCCTTCAGAGAGTGAATTTCATGAAGCAGTTGAATTGAGTTTAGTATCGATCAATCCCACTCTTCCTTTGGAGAGTGAAGTGTCTACTAGTCACATTTTCTTCACTACCAGTTCAGAACTTACTGAACAAGGGGGCACTGAACTCACTTCAGATTCACCCCCACCAAGCTCTTGGATTGCTTCCTTTGATTGGGATAACCTAGTTGAGCTGCGCCTTCCTTCCGATGCACCTTTGCAGATAAAGGTCAAATTTGAACAATATACGATTGCTCGTTGTATTTTTGATGAAGGAGCCTCAGTTAGTATCTTGTCTGCTCGTGCTTGGAAAGGCATGGGATTTCCCAGCCTTGTGTCAACTGGTAGTCAGTTACTGGCATTTGATTGAAGAACTTGTATAGCCTTGGGAATTCTTGCTCAAACACCTGTTACTTTGGGTGGGAAGACCATCTTAGTTCACTTATTGGTGATAGAAGACCCCTTGGACTTCAATATGCTCCTTGGACATGATTATGTCTATGCCATGCAAGTTGTGGTGTCAACATTGTTTCGTGTGATGTACTTTAATCATGGCAAAGAAATTGTCACTATCGATCAGTTGGATTTTCTTGATCCATCTCCTGACTCAACTAGAGACCATGTCTTTCCTTTATTGGTTCCCATTGTTTCTATAGACACTACCACGCCACAGGTGAACTATATGGCCTCTTGTCCTTTGCGTTCAATTGCTACTGAGAAGCAGCCTCTATTTTCATGCTTACTTTCTCGGGAAATGGTCCCAGTAGTTGACCAGGTGAGTCATCCTATACATACTGTGGAGTCTGCTCTTCACTCTATTGATCCATTTGAAAGTTTAGACATGTGTCCTATCTCGGATGATCTCCTTCCTTTGGATGAAGTATTCCTAGAGTCTTTGATACAGTATGATATTCTCTTGGATGTTGGTTCAGTTGTGACTAAGTATAAACCTGATTTTCCTAGTAAGCCTGACCTTTCTTCTTACATTGGTCTTGTTGAGTCTTTTGACTCTTCCTTCGAACAGCAAGTCAGTGATCCTGATGAGTTTGATTTTTCTTATGAATTTTTCAACTCCTATGATACTGAGTTTGTTCCTGCAGACTCTATATCCCTTGCTGATTTTTTCTCTCCTTCTAAGGTTGATCTTACTGATTATAAAACCTCGAGCATTGGTTCTATAGAATCTTCTTTGGTTGATTCTGCCTTGAATTTCCCTTTTATAGAAGATAGCAAAGTCACATGTGTTTATGCCAAAGTGACCTGCATCGAATCTTTTCTTCTGAATATGATTATGATGTTGTTGTTTCTTGGAGACAACATTTTTAGTTGGATTCACAACTATTTACTGGCCTCGCCTTGTGTTTCAAGTTGTAATTGCATTTGCATGTGCCCTGCTCGCGCTTATGAGCCTAATTCTGGCATCCACGCTTTTAGCTCGTTGTATAAGCCCTCATCTTTGTTCTCATTATCGCCCAGCCTTGTATCATTTTGACTTTGCAACTTGACACCTTTTACCTTGAGGAGACGTTCCCCGAGTGTCGTTATCTTGCTCACTTTCCTTGCATTATGCATAGGTTTGTTCCTTGTGCTTGGAACTAGTTTTGCCTGCCTATGACACTCGTCTCCTCGCATTTAGAGCATTCTTTTTGCTCTCCTTCGAGCTCATTAAAAACAGTAAGGAGGCCACGAGTTGACTTTTCTGGACTCGTTAAAACTTCATGAGAAAGATATTGAGTTTCTTTAGGCCCAGGTCTGACTCCTCAAAATAGACTTGACTGCCGAGTAAACTTGTCCATTCAGGCTCGTTAAGAATATGTGAATGGGAATCCACATTGGTGGTAGGTTATCACTTTCTCGGACCATGTGGAATAATACGAGAAAGGAACACTCTCTTTTCTTTGGAATTGAGAAGAGTATTCTCAGGCATAGGTTTATCACTTTTATGGACCTGAGGGACTAAACTTACGAAAAAGGAACCCCCGGTATGAGCTTAGTTTTCTCTTTTTTGTGCTCTGGGCCAAAACATGAAAAATATTCTGAGTGTACTTTATGTCTTTGTCATGCTCATTAAACCTTAAAGAACAAAGCATCGAGTTTATTGTTGTAAGCCCCATTTCTCATAATCAAATGGATCTTTCCGAGTGATCTTGCCTTCCTTCACACTCATAAAAATCAGGCTATATGCTCCTTTTGAAGGAGCATTGGGTAGGTGGTAATTTAACCTTTTTCGGACCTTCCTGACTAAGTACGAAAAAGGTGCACCTTTTCTTCTTCGAAAGTTAAGAGAGTTCTTCTTTGCTATGTTTTATACTTTTTCGGCCTCAGGAGACTAAATTGTACGAAAAAGGACCCCCCTGGAGTCTTCTTTGGAGTTTTTAGTCTCTCTAAACTATGAAAACACCGTCGAGCATGTACTAGTTCGGGCTCATAAAATCCACGAATCAGTGCTTTATCAAGCATTCTTCTTTCTTTTCTTCGAGCTTGCCAAAAATGAAGATGGTCTCGAGTTTGCTTTCTTGGACTCCTTAAACCTTTACAAGAAAGAGGGGAAGAGAAGTTCATTCCAATATTTTTTACATCATGGCATCAAGTCTTGTTTCCTTGAACAAAGCACCAGTTTTGAGTCTATCAAATAGTTGGGTCCTAGTATTTTGACCTTATCCTGATTCGGAGTTTCTTACTCCTCCAGTTGGTCTCTTTTCCGATTATATGGGGAATCTGTCAATGTCTCCTACATTGTAGATTTGTTTTGTTGGTCCTTTTTGTGTCAAAAGCTGCCTAAGTCACTTTTGTGTCATGCTCATTGTTCAAGGATTAAACCTTTGTCGGCCATTCTGCAGTTGCCTTGACCTTTTGTGTCAGCCATTCCCTGGTATCAGTTCATTACATCATGTCTTCGACGTTCCTTGTCGTGAAATTCAGTACCAATTCCAGATCCAATTAGTTTTTGACTTACCTCGTGTTGGATGATGAAGGATGCCTTAATGCCTTCCTTCCAATGGATCTCTTCCTATCGACTGCAACACCTCTTGCTCTGGGAACGAGATTTAGAGTTTTATGACAGTACCTTGGGGATTGTTTTCATCAATGGTAATTTCCTTTGCTATTGGATAGTGTGAATACCTTAATGTCTCCTACTCAATGGATTCTTCAAGTGTTCGACTTCAAGTCCTTGTAATCACACTTGTTAGAATGTACTAGGTACCTTGGGGACCATTTTCATTAATGGTGGTTTCCCTCGCGTTTGTTAACGGTTCTCATCATTGACTGGTAATCAAATGGTTTCCTCCATGTTCGACTTCAGCTCCTTTATTCGCATGGTTAGGATTCGTACCTTTTTTGGGCGGTTTGGATTGAAGACCTTGGGCCGACAGTAGCATTGTCATATTTTGCTATTTCCCAAGTTGCACAAGACCTTGTCACACTTTATATGAGATTTTGCTGAGACATAGATCCACCTTGTATTTTTGTGGCTATGATTGATTGTTGAGCATGGATCCACCTTGTTCATTTGTGGCCATGGCTCTTTTAGATTTGATATGTTTCCTTTTTGCATATTGAGCGACCATGATAGTTTCATCAGTTATACATATGTTGGATCCACCTGTATCTTTATGGCGATGTTTTGTATATGGACTTGTATGTCCTAGAGATCAATTTTTTCTGAAATTTATCTCTTTTCAGGTACCTTTGTTTGAGCCTTTTGATCTTGGATTCTCTGCTCTCTCCATACTCAGCTGTTCCCTTTATAATGTTTTTCGGCTATCGTCTTCCCCTCTAACCTCACATATTAGGGGGCATCTATTATAGCTCAAAATGACACATATTTGCATGTGATCACTTTCCCATGATTCCGTCGCATGTTGACACTTCCATGATGACACTTCATGAAAAGTCACTAAAAAAACACCTAACGTGGAGGACAAATATATTGAGTTTTGTAACTCCGTTTGAACTCATCTCTACACCATTGGAAATATATTTCTGTTAGCTAAAACTTTCTAGAAGACACCGAAGTCTGAAAATGCATAGAAATACCCTAAAAATGAGTTTTTTGTCTATACATGAGTTGCCTTAAGGCAAACCCATGTATGATACATGAGTTGCTCTCTGTCATACCCGCGTATGCCTTATGTACATGAATTTCTGTATTATCAACCCATGTATGACATGCGAACTATCAGTAGTGCAACCTGCATGTATTTTTCGTGTACGCTACTGTCCAGTTATGCAACTCGCGTATGCCTCTTAATAATGTCAAAAAACACGTCTTTTGATTTCGGGTAGTTTGGGTAGTTATGCAACTGAATCCTTCAGTTGTAACCACTTTGTCTTTGCCCCTAACTCTTCCTTAAGCATATAAATAGAGGTAGGGAGGTCCATGAGAGGGGACTTGAATTTTTGCATTGTTATGCTGGAGGAATTGGAGCTCTCTTTTCCTACACCTTTGCCCTAGAAGCATTCTCCTTGTGCTGCATAGCTCAGAGGCTAAGTTATTTGGAGAAGAGAAGTAGCAGAACTAGATCAAGGTTTCGTGAGGTGCCGAACTTGAAGAGAAGGTATACTTGTACTTGTTTTCAAGATTAATAAAGATGTGATGTCCTTCTTCTTCCCAAATCATTGTTCAATGTGTGATTGACTCTTTGTGTATGATCATATGATGATGTTAGTCAGATCATTAGTTCATGTTTATTTGATTATCATTGTTTTATATGTGGTCATATTGGTTTGAGGAAGGTGTAATTCATTTTGCAGGTCTCTTGGAGCAAGAGGAGCGAGAGGAACAAGAAGAGGATTGAAGAGAAAGCTTGGACCAGCCTTCAATTAATCAGGTGTGGACCATTCTAATCTCTGATCTTGCTTGTATTTACTTGTTGAACATTGTGTATCTCTCTTTCAACCCCAGTATGTTGATGGCCTCTTTAACCCTAGCCATAGGATACTTTTCTTTACAACAGAACTAGCGACTCCGCTGGGGAGAGCCTTGTCTGTTTGGGGTTTCTCTTGATTTATTTCAGTATTTTGCATTGTTTCAAGCCCTTATTTCCACTTAGGAACACCTTATCAGTCTGATAGAACACCTCCCTTGCCTTCCTAAGGTAGTTTTTGACCTTTTTTGGGAGTTTTTCCACCCATACATGACTTGCATGACTGAAAAGTCACGTGTCTAGTTTTGTACATGCGATTGCCTATACTGGCAACCCACATATGATACGCGACTTGTCAGTTATACAACCCCCGTATGCTTATATATGCGACTTGCTGTATTAGCAACCCGCGTATCACACGCGACCTGTTAGTAGTGTGACCCACGTATGCCCCTAAAACATTGTTTTTCCTCATTTTTGTGGTTTTTCTTCTGTTTGTGGGCTGTTTGGTAGGTCTTTTTGTGTCCTCTACAGGTGCATGACTCCAGGGAGTTAGTGTCATCACTTTTGGTTGTTTTTTATCTATGTGGTAAGCCTTTTTATAGCATTAGGTTTTGTTCTTTGCTCTTTTCCCCCACCTCCTTTGCTTGGTATGATTTTTGGCTCATGTTTTTGGTCAGCCTCTGTTAGTGATCTTTGTTTGATTTCAGAATCTTGTTGGTGTTGGTTTCCTTCTTCTTTTGTTGGTTAGCTTTACCATGCCAAAATAGTTGACTTGTCTTTTATGCAAGCCTTCCTTCCAAGTAGGTTTTATACTGAATTTAGGGCATTCTAGAGTTTTTTTGGTGGTTGTATAGAAAATTTCCTTTTGCTTTGTTCTTATTATCTGCATACTTTGCTTTGTAGGTAGTTTTTCTTTTGAATTTATAAAAGAAAATTAAAAAGAACATATACTTGTTTTTGCTGCTTTCCCCCCCCTACCTCCTTCTTTGGCTTGACCTTGTTGGACAAGGT
This sequence comes from Pseudotsuga menziesii, assembly GCA_001517045.1. Lineage (NCBI taxonomy): Eukaryota > Viridiplantae > Streptophyta > Pinopsida > Pinales > Pinaceae > Pseudotsuga > Pseudotsuga menziesii. The sequence continues at coordinate 155,745 of LPNX011188754.1, read as the reverse complement.
ATTGAACAGACTTTGTTTGTAGGTTTAGATTGATACTTGGGACTTCTTGACCTTTGTTTATGTCATTCTTTTTGCTCAGCCTCTTCATTCCAAAGTTGTTGGCTTGTTTACCTTTGTAAGCCTTCTTTTCAAGGGAGGTTGATATCTAAATTTAGGGAAACCTAGGGTTTGTTTGTGGGGTGGAGTAGTTGTCTATTTGCTTTGCTTACAATACTTGCTTGCATTAGTTGATAGGCTGATTTTTATTTTGCATTTATAAAAGAAAAAGACAAAAACACATGTTTGCTTTATATGCATGTAGATTAGTTTTTAGTCTAGATTGCATAGCATATCATTGTTTTTGAAAAGATAAAATATAAAAAGAATTTGTTCTTTTGCGGCTTTCAAGTTTTCTATTTGAAAAATAAAGAGAATAGTTTTTGCTTTTTGCATTTCATATCTCTTTGCTTAGTCATTTTGTTTCAACTTTGAGTCAAAACACCACATAAGTTTCATGCCATTTATCCTCTGACTAAAAACTGCCCTTAAAATAAGCGATATAATTTAAAAATTACTAGTAAGTTTTATTTTATAGGGTCATACACCAACTAGCTCAGGCTATACTTGTGGATTAGGGAGTTTCAACTCTCCACAAGTGTTAAAATTTCAGACGTAGTTGGCCAATTACTAGGTAAATCCTTTTCTACGTTGATTGTATCTGGGAAGCTCCTTTCAAACAGGAGTTAAGCACGAGGCTGCGTGGAGACTTGGATTGAGGAGATAACCCTCCAATTCATTGTCAAAGCATAGACTAGGGTTTTTACGCATCTGGGGATTCTATCCTAGACAGAGTTTCGGGCTTAGCTACCCTACCCATGCATACGAATCAGGCTGACGACTGTCCCCCCAGACTGTCAATATAGTTAAGGTAGCCTTTAGTCTCTTTGACATCTAGGGTTCATACATAGGTACACCGGAAGGTTATTTCTGGTTGACCTTGGACGGACTTGGAAGGTAACCTTGGTAGAAAGTGTGGGAGGGCGGTGGTTGATTCCTACGCTTGTGCCTAAGAACATCTACAGGGACACCAAGTAATTGTCTATCAGATTTCTTCTGGAAAGTATATCTTATACCTGTTTTTCTGTTTGGATTTAGGAATTTTTAGTGAATGCTATGTGGTTTGTCTATACTTAGTGTGCCTTTAGGTGTGTGCTTTGTAATTTTGGTTGCCTATCAACCTCAGACTTTGTCTCCTAGTTTGAAACTATGGATAACACCGCTTTGAACACCAACCAAGAGATCCCCATGCTGGGAACTCCTTGTACTATTCCTCTCATGGAAAATGTTGGTGTTCCCTTGATGGCCACCTTGAATCTACCTAGATTTACCCTAGGGCTACCGGTGTGGTTGTTTTCCACTCCAACTGTCCTGAATGCTCCTAATGCTTCTTAAGTAAGCTCCTTATATCAAGGGCATCAAAACACTGCTTCCCCTTCACCTGTAGTTGATTCTCCTCCTCCTTCTACCTCATGTGATGAAATTACTGATACTAGTAACCGACAGTCTAAAAGGAGTAAAAGAAGGAGGAATAGGAAGAAGGCACATAAGCAAGGGGGCACTCGTTCAATCTCTACAATTCAAGTTGAACCTCGCCACCCATCCTCTGTGGTTCATGCTGGGGGGCACCTATCCAACCTCTGCAGGTCATGTTGGATCTAAGCGGTCAACCTCTGCAAGTCAAGTTGATCTTCTCCATCCAGCCTCTGTTGATCATGCTGGTGGGATCCTTCCAACCTTTACAGGTCACGTCGGATCCAGTCACTCAGCCTCTGTAGTTCATGCTGAGGGAACCCGTTCAACCTCTGTTGTTCAAGTTGAACCTCCCCATCCAACCTCTGCAAGTCATGTTGGATCCATCCACCCAGCCTCTGTGGTTCATGTCGGGGGAACACACTCAACTGCTACAAAGCATGTTGATCCTAACCACTCAACCTCTGTTGTTCATGTTGATGGTGCCCGTTTAACCTCTACAAGTCATGTTGGACCCAGTCTTTCAGCCTCTACCACTCATACTAGGGGCAGTCTCTCAACCTGCGTGGTTCATGCTGAAGACAATCCATCAACCACTGTGAGTCATTTTGACACTGTTGAAAAGCCTACCCATTCAAAACAAAAGCCCAAGTTTCCTTGTAAGCTTTGTGAGGGAGACCACCTTACTTATAAATGTCGTTCTATCATAGAGGTGCGAAGAGTTTGGTTTCATGGTCATCCCGTTTTTGAACATCCTGAAGTTTCTCAACAACCACCCTCTCTTAGTGAGGTTGGACCCAGTCACCCAGCCTCTGTAGTTGATGCTGGGGGAAAACTCTCATCCTCTGCAGGTCATGTTGAGAGAAAACAGTCAACCACTGCTAGTCATGTTGACACCATTGAGAAAACTGGTCGTTCGAAGTGAAAAATTAAGTTCCCTTGTAAGCTATGCGAGAGAGACGATCTTACTCACCAATTCCCTACTATCGCAGAGATGTGAAGAGTGTGGTCCAAGACTCAAGAATTTCCTTCTTTTGAACAACCTATAGTTTCTCAACAACCTACTCAACTTTTGGTTGATCCCACTCTTCTTTCAGAGAGTGATCCTGATGTGATTGAACCAATGTCATCTTTGGTCAATCCCACTCTCCCTTCAGAGAGTGACTTTCATGAAGCGGTTGAATCGAGTTTAGTATCGATCAATATCGCTCTTCCTTTGGAGAGTGAAGTGTCTACTAGTCACATTTTCTTCACTGCCAGTTCAGAACTTACTGAACAAGGGAGCACTGAACTCGCTTCAGATTCACCCCCACCAAGCTCTCGGATTGCTTCCTTTGATTGAGATAGCCTAGTTGAGCGACGCATTCCTTCCGATGCACCTTTCCAGATAAAGGTCAAAGTTGAACAATATACGATTGCTCGTTGTATTGTTGATGAAGGAGCCCCAGTTAGTATCTTGTCTGCTCGTGCTTGGCAAGGCATGGGATTTCCCAGCCTTGTGTCAACTGGTAGTCAGTTACTAGTGTTTGATCGAAGAACTTGCATAGCCTTGGGAATTCTTGCTCAAACACCTGTTACTTTGGGTGGGAAGACCATTTTAGTTGACTTCATGGTGATAGAAGACCCCTTGGACTTAAATATGCTCCTTGGATGTGATTATGTCTATTCCATGCAAGCTGTGGTGTCAACATTGTTTTGTGTGATGTAATTTAATCATGGCGAAGAAATTTTCACTATCGATCAGTTGGATTTTCTTGATCCATCTCCTGACTCAACTAGAGACCAGGTCTTTCCTTTATTGATTCCAAGTGTTTCTATAGACACTACCATGCCACAGGTGAACTATGTGGCCTCTTGTCCTTTGCGTTCAATTGCTACTGAGAAGCAGCCTCTATTTTCATGTTTACCATCTTGGGACATGGTCCCAGTAGTTGACCGGGTGAGTCATCCTATACAGGCTGTGGAGTCCGCTCTTCACTCTGTTGATCCATTTGAAATTTTAGACATGTGTCCTATCTTGGATGATCTCCTTCCTTTGGATGAAGTATTCCTAGAGTCTTTGATACATTCTAATATTCTCTTGGATGTTGGTTCAGTTGTGACTAAGTATAACCCTGATTTTCCTAGTAAACTTGACCTTTCTTCTTACGTTGGTCTTGTTTAGTCTTTTGACTCTTCCTTCGAACAGCAAGTCAGTGATCCTGATGAGTTTGATTTTTCTTATGAATTTTTCAACTCCTGTGATACTGAGTTTGTTCCTGCAAACTCTATATCCCTTGCTGGTTTTTGCTTTCCTTCTAAGGTTGATCTTATTGATTATAAACCCTTGAGCCTTGGTGCTATAGAGTCTTCTTCGGTTGATTCTGCCTTGAATTTCCATTTTATAGAAGATATCAAAGTCACATGTGTTTCTGCCAAAGTGACCTGCATCGAATCCTTTCTTTTGAATATGATTATGATGTTGTTGTTTCTTGGAGACAGGATTTTTAGTTGGATTCACAACTGTTTACTAGCCTTGCCTTGTGTTTCAAGTTGTAATTGCATTTGCATGTGCGCTGCTCGTGCTTATGAGCCTGATGCTGGCTTCCAAGGTTTTAGCTCGTTGTATAAGCCCTCATCTTTGTTCTCATTATCGCCCAGCCTTGTATCATTTTTACTTTGCAACTTGACACCTTTTACCTTGAGGAGACATTCCCCAAGTGTCCTTATCTTGCTCACTTTTCTTGCATTATGCATAGGTTTGTTCCTTGCCATTCCCTAGTATCAGTTCATTACATCATGTGTTCAGCATTCCTTGTCATGAAATTCAGTACCAATTCCAGATCCAATTAGTCTTTGACTTACCTCGTGTTGGATGATGAAGGATTCCTTAATCCCTTCCTTCCAACGGATCTCTTCCTATCGACTGCAACACCTCTTGCTCTGGGAATGAGATTTAGAGTTTTATGACAATACCTTGGGGATTGTTGTCATCAGTGGCAATTTCCCTCACTATTGGGTAGTGGGAATACCTTAATGTCTCCTACTCAATGGATTCTTCAAGTGTTCGACTTAAAGTCCTTGTAATCACACTTGTTAGAATGTACTAGGTACCTTGGGGACCATTTTCATTAATGGGTGTTTCCCTCGCGTTGGTTAACGGTTCTCATCATTGACCGGTAATCAAACGGTTTCCTCCATGTTCGACTTCAGCTCCTTTATTCGCATGGTTACAATTTCATACCTTTTTTGGGCAGTTTGGATTGAAGACCTTGGGCCGACAGTAGCATTGTCATCTTTTGCTATTGCCCAAGTTGTGCAAGAACTTGTTACACTTTATATGACATTTTTCTTAGACATAGATCCACCTTGTATTTTTGTGGCTATGATTGATTGTTGAGCATGGATCCACCTTGTTCATTTGTGGCCATGGCTCCTTTAGATTTGATATGGTGCATTTTTGCATATTGAGCGACCATGATAGTTTCATTAGTTATACATATGTTGGATCTGCCTGTATCTTTATGGCGATGTTTTTTATATGGACTTGTATGTCCCAGAGATCAGTTTTTCTAACATTTATCTCTCTTTCAGGTACCTTTGTTTGAGCCTTTTGATCTTGGATTCTCTGATCTCTCCATACTAAGTTGTTTCCTTTATAATGATTTTCAGCTATCGTCTTCCCCTATAACCTCACAAATTAGGGGGCATCTATTATAGCTCAAAATGACACATATCTACTTATGACCACTTTCCCATGATTCCGTCGCATGTTGACACTTCCATGATGACACTTCATGAAATGTCACTGAAAAAACACCTAACTTGGAGGACTGATATCTTGAGTTTTGTAACTCTGTTTGAACTCATCTCTACAATGTTGGAAATATATTTCTATTAGCTAAAACTTTCCAGAAGTCACCAAAGTCTGAAAATGTCTAGAAATACCCTAAAAATGAGTTTTTTGTCTATACACGAGTTGCCTTAAGGAAAACCCACGTATGATACGCAAGTTTCTCTCTGTCATACCCGTGTATGCCTTATGTACGTGAATTTCTGTATTAGCAACCTGCGTATGACACGTGACCTGTCAGTAGTGTAACCCACATATGACACGCGACCTGTCAGTAGTGCAACCCGCGTGTATTTTTTGTGTACGTGACTGTCCAGTTATGCAACCCACGTATGCCTCTTAAAAATTTCAAAAAACATGTCTTTTGATTTCGGGTAGTTTGGGTAGTTATGCAACTGACTCCTTTAGTTGTAACCACTTTGTCTCCGCCCCTAACTCTTCCTTAAGCTTATAAATAGAGGTAGGGAGGTCCATGAGAGGGGACTTGAATTTTTGCATTGTTATGCTGGAGGAATTGGAGTTCTCTTTGCCTACACCTTTGCCCTAGAAGCATTATCCTTGTGTTGCAGAGTTTGGAGGCTGAGTTCTTTGGAGAAGAGAAGTAGAAGAACTAGATCAAGGTTTCGTGAGGTGCCAAACTTGAAGAGAAGGTATACTTGTACTTGTTTTCAAGATTAATAAAGATGTGATGTCCTTCTTCTTCCCAAATCATTGTTCAATGTGTGATTGAATCTCTATTTATGATCATATGATGATGTTAGTCAGATCATTAGTTCATGTTTATTTTATTATCATTGTTTTATATGTGGTCATATTGGTTTGAGGAAGGTATAATTCGTTTTGCAGGTCTCTTGGAGCAAGAGGAGCTAGAGGAGCAAGAAGAGGATTGAAGAGAAAGCTTGGACTAGCCTTTAGTTAATCAGGTTTGGACGATTATAATCTTTTATATTGGTTGTATTTACTTGCTGAACATTGTGCATCTCTCTTTCAACCCCAGTATGTTGATGGCCTCTTAAACCCCGGCCATAGGATACTTTCCTTTACAACACATACCCGCGGTAAAACAATCAGTTCACAACTCTAGGAAGAAAACTAAAGGAAACAGGGTGACACCCCCAAATGGTGGATGTAGCTCAAGAAAAACAAGGTGATTTAGAGTTGTTCTTGGCCCTAGCGTGGCCAAAACAACTCAGGAACAACCCAAAATATGATTGCACACAAAGCGACCTAAAACCAGGGAAGGACCAGTAGCCCCAATCTCACAATGAAACCACGATAGCATTACACAGTATGTAAATGGGAGAGAATCCAAAATCCCAGCATTGACAAGGGAAAACACATACACAGACCACAAATCGGCAGGGGAAAAGTTACACAGCCGAAATCGCACCTCTCAGGCCACTCTTCAAGCTCTCCGCAGGAGAATACACCCCCGGCCTGCATGTGAGGTAAAATAACACTCGCTGCATGAAGGGAAAAACTTGCACCGACCACAATAAGCCAAAGGTCGAGATTAGACCCTTCGACTGCATGCGTGAGATGAAAAAGATGAAAACACAAGTGGAAGAGTGGAGAGAGAATGGTGACCATCCCCTGCCCTCCACATGATAAGAGCGAGCCTGCTGGTGGAGTGTACCTGGGGAAAAGACTGGAAGTCATGCCACCCACCACTTCCCAGCCATAACTACTCCCAACTAACAACAGGAGTTTTAAATGGGTGGTCGACACATGGAAATCTCCCAATGGCTCCCACGGGTTAGACAATCCCCCCCTTAACTTTAGGAAATCATGCCCTTTTCATTAATGTTGCACCATCGTAGCGGGCAGTAGGTTCATTTTAATTAATGTGCATATTTACATGATGCCAAAACTATAATGTGCCAGATAGCACGATATACCATCAACAACGATGCCAATTGCTGAAAAAAAACACAACCAAATCGATGGTGGGGCTTTTGCCTTTAGCTCCACACCACGATTAATTACAACATATACATCATGTATCTTTTAATGCAACCGGGGTCAAAACCAGGGATATTACCATGCCACATGATCCAACATGGCCATATGTTCCTTATAAACACCCCTCATACATCCCTATGTTTGAAGGGAAATAAGGGTATGATTCGTGAACCATATGATGTATTTCCTCCGATGGTGTTCCTCCAACAACATATTGGAAGAATCAGTGAGGATTTACCTCTTCCAATGAAATCTCACAAGACACACTGGAAAATGGTATGTGAGTTTATCTTGGGTTACCCATACTAACCTTATACAGTAACCACTACATTTATCACATACTTTCATCTTCCCATCTACGACAACCTAGGCACCGAAATTATCACAATTTTTTTGTAGATTACCTCTACCCATATAGAAAACCAAATCCATGAGTGTTGTCTACAGGAAGTGTACATTGTGAAAAATATACTTTCAACCTTGGTTCATGTTGGATTGATTTATCAAATATCTCCAACCCACAATAGAAAAATATGTGGAAACCTTATTGTTGCAAACTAAGTAAGAGGACATATTGAAGGCCCAACATTTGAATCTCATATATGCACAATCCAAGTACTTATACATTATCCTACCTGATGCCCCTCGACATTTATCCTTAGATCCTCCCATGCAGGGTCATCACATTCAACAGATGGGATTATTGGGTCCATTTCCCAATAAGGAAATTTTATCCCTCAATGGACTCCTATACCACCCACAATGGAAATAAAAGAACAGCCCATCCCTCCTATATTGGAACCCCCTACTATGGTTCCAAATCCTCTATGTGGACAGGTACAATATGGGCCCTATAGTCCTACACACCCCAATGCAAGCTAAGCAATGTTGGTACCCCAACCACAAATAACAGAACCAACTCATATATCCACCTCATATAGAGAAAAAAATGCACATATCCCACCACAGGGGTATAATTCTTACTACCAGTTTCCATGTCCTCCTAGTTATTCTCCCATGCATCACATGGGGGTCAATTTAGTACAACCTTGTTTCATAGAACAAGCTCAACAGTTTGAGAAGTTGAACACAACGAACCCCCATAATCCTCAAAATCAGAGAAAGATGAAAGGTAAGAACAAATAAAATCAAGAATTGGGGCAAGGGGACAATCCCCCTCCCCAACAAAATTAGAACCGGGGTAACCAAAATGCAAGGGATAATAACCCCCGAAAACAAGGAAAAAATGCTAACCTGAGGAGAAACTATTACTGAGTGATTTTTGACAAGTATGGTCATAATAAACACCATTGTATGCTCATCCTCGACTTCCAACAACTTGTGGAAACAAAGAAAAAAATTAAAAAATCCCCCTCAGGAACCTAATGCACCACATCCAGAAAAATGTGTCTTGTAACAACCCTTTTCCAACCAAGGGGTGTTCACCCAACAATTGGAGCATCAACCCCAAGAAGATGTCTCCTTTCAAACTATTTACATGAACACGACATATTTTAAGCTCCAAACTTGAGCTAAAGGATATGGTGGGCCTAAACCCCCACAAGGGGAGGATGTACCTATCCCCTTCGAAGGACCTTTACCATACCCAAGTAGTGAACAAATCTCTAGGATCCAAAAGGCACCACATAGGCATACCCCCCATAACCATCACATGAAAGAAACCCACAAATATAGTATTGTGGATGAATTGGATCAACCCCTAGCTGTCATGTCCATGTTAGAAGTGCTGAAGTCATTCCTGACACACAAAAAAAAATTTAATTAATGCAATTTATGTTATCGAACCTTCAAATCACACCTTATGAATTTTGATCTTAACAAAGGTGAATTGCAACTACCCATGTCATTCACATTTCGAGTTCTAGTTATGGTTAAAAACATTATGATCCATTGGTGCATCATCGATGAAGGCGCATCTACATGCATAATTTCATATAATGTATGGAAAATATTAGGATCACCTGAGTTAGCCCCCTCATCTATCGCCCTTCATGCATATGATGGAATACCATCACAACCAAGAGGATTGTACTAGAATCTTCCAATTGAGTTAGGGGGAATGATGGTAATGATCGATATCGAATTAGTCGATTCACAACTCGATTACAATATCCTTTTGGTTCATATTTATATGTACTTCATGAAGGTGGTTTACCCTTTAGTATTGCACATCATGATGTTTCTATTAATTGTAAAATAGTTGCCCTCGACCAACTCTATTACTATTAACCTCATGCCAACAACAAACCATAAAATTTCCTACCCATAGTAGGCAAGGTTAATAAACCCCCTTATGTTGATATATTCTTGGGTGCGTACAAATATTTTGACTTTTTAGGTTAATACACAGGTCCTTTACCTGCAATCCTCACATCCACAGATGAACTTATGTTCACTATTTTCACCTCTGAAAATCCGCCTCCCATCCCATTGACATCATCATCAACCTCTCCAATAAGTCATGACATTGAACATACATCGATTCCATTAGGGCCTCCCATATTTAAAATACCATTGTTATAACCCCCCATGGGAGTGTAAGGGATGCCAATCATGTATCATATCATTCTACATGGGCTTACATTAAGAATTATTTTGTGGTACCTTACACCACCCTACCTAGACATGGCCACAAAACTAGTAGCTAACTATGAGTTTATACCATTCGGACTACTTGTTCCATTCAAACCACACACCGAGCCACCAATATCTATGACTAAACTCCCATTGATTGTAACTAAAACAAAAAATTGGGGCATAAGGGAGCCCAAGTTGAAATCCCCCATCGAAACTAACCCTCTTCATAAACCACTTTTGGTGGTTACCAATCCTAAATCAAGGGGAATCACTCAACCTAAGTTGAAAGCTCCCATAATGACTGACCCTCCTATAATGTGGGTCAGCCGACCATGTTCCTTGTGTGGGAAGTAAGACCATGTGACCAACGTGTGCCCCACCTTTCCAAAGCTCAATAATCTTCTTAATACACTTGTTAATGTGATTCATGGGACCTATACTATAGTAGTGGGAACACCTTCAACCTTGCCTTTTCCCAACAAGACCACTAAGTCAAATTGGTTACGTATCAATCATGTATGTTCGATTTTCTTTTAGTTCGGGAACTATATGTACCATTTTCCTGACCTCCCTCGATTTTGGGATTTCGTGGTGACAGTTCACCTCACCCATGCTTTGGTTGAGATTCCTTCACCTAAACCGAAATAAAAATCTTCCATGAACATTGTTACTACATCGGTGGTAACACTAGTTGTGTCTACCCCATAAAATCTCATCTTATAGGTATCTATCACTAAGACTCCTACACCACAAATACCACAACCTACACATATTAAACCAGAAGCATAGCATGATGGATGTGCATCTTGTGAGAACCATACTCATGTGATCCCGAACTGGAGTGGCATAATTGTGCTAAATCATATTACCTCACCATTATCTTTGGCGATCGATTCTGTATGTCCCAGAATTACAGGCCCAAGTCAATCGTGTGGTGATACTTCTCTCTATTCATTCCAATGTCCCATATTATGCACTAATGAGAAGTACGCCTTGTGCATATGCATCTATAGGAGTGGGCTATCAAGATTTCTAATTCCCATCCTTTAGTTTGTAACATGGAGAGATAAAATTGGGTGTAGGTGTTATATAAATTCAGTAATTTGAGTGGGCTATCAACCTTTCTAACTCCCATCCTTTAGTTTGTAACATGCAGAGATAGAATTGGGTGTAGGTGTTATAAAAATCTAGTAATTCGAGTGGGATATCAACCTTTCTAATTCCCATCCTTTAGTTTGTAACATTCTGATGTATATGTGTTATGATATTGAGGATATGGGTTTATGTGAAAATATGGATTTCCAAGTGTTCTTTAATTAAAGTTATAAAAACGGTAATTTTGAATTAATGGAAGGTTATATTTCTTAAACAAAACAAAAACTATTAGGTTTCAAGAGGAAGTCATGGATACATTGAGCAATGCATTTTTTTATTCTCTAAAGTATAATATATTAGTACTGTTTTGTTTAGAAAAAAAAACATATAAATACATATTAATAACATAATAACATCTAAACGCATACTAAACCTGGTTCAAAGCAAATCTTGTCTAATTTTAAAATTTTCAATTTTCAATATTCTAGACTTAAATTAAATGTACAATTATATATATTCCTATGCCCAAATCCATGCAAGTTTAAGGTTGTACAACTCGTTTAGTTTTGGTAACTTGTGTAGTTCAATATATTAAAGGAATAAGAGGTGGTTCATCATTTGTTAGAGGGATAATCCACTTGTCATAATGTCATATCAACACGAAAATTGAGATTACATTTATTCATAATTTATAAAGTCATAGTGGATTAACAAGAGCATATATGTCACTTATAAGAATTGAACCTGGGTGGGGAGGATAACATTCATTCCTCCCAACCACCAAAGCTACAACTAATGGACACATTTATAAATAAGCCAAAGTCTGATATTCAGTTTCAACTTTAAATCAATTTTGTTTATGTTACAAGCACACAAAGACTTTGAAGTAAATAAAAATGCTACTATGGATCAAGTATCAAGCAATCTATATGTAGAATGGAAAAATTATTGTTATAGTAATATGTTTTTTATATGTAAAAGATAGGATTATAAGAACCAATATTCCATTTCCGGGTATGTCCTAGTCATTGATATTTGATTTAATGCTCTCTCTCTAAACAAAATCATGGTTTTGCAATTCCTGTAAACTAAATCATGGCTAGTTTTTTTTTTTTTAAGCAGAAAAAACCTGTCCTTGATATTCCATTAGAATAAAAGGGAATCAAATGTGCCATTCATAGTGGGAAATACATAATAGTGCTGTCATTTATCACTCATAAAGTCCCCAAATACCATAGTTACAAGCAGGCACCGGAGGTACTGAGGAGGAGTCAAAAGATCTCTTCACAACAAGAGGTCAATAGATGGACAGGAATTCAATAGTTTTGAGGCATAAGAAGAGCCCGGATTGCAGATCCAAAGATGTTCCCCATCTAAGACAAGACAAAGGAATCCAACTAACAGTGCTTAGAAGTAAAGGGAGACAAAGCTCTAGCACTAGCTCTTTAAAAGAGCTTCATTAAACCACTCGAACACAGAGTGTTGTCATAAAATTTGGAGTAGGAACAAAGACCGGGGTTCAAGAGTAAAGCATCTTTGGATAGGCAATCCGCTTTCTGGTTATGCTCCCTGAAGACATGACTGGTGTCAACATCTACTGAATCTTGAATTAAGTCTGTAATTTCAGTACACCAATGGGTAAGATCTAATGAGGAGAGATTATGTTTCCCACAAGCCCAGTTGATGATGACCCGAGAGTCACCAAAAATATAATTTAGTGGTAGACCCATCGACTTTGCTGCCACAAGAAGGGTCCAGAGGGCCATTATCTTGGCTCTGGTATTGGTTGATGGACCACATCCCATCTTAAAAGTGAGAACATGTTGATCACTAATATAAATCAAGGCACCTGCCCCTCTAATAGTGTTAGCAGCAGCACTGTCAAAGAACCCATAGGGGTAGCGTAAATAAGGGGCCAAACCTATGTTCCATGATTGAAATTTATCCCAGAGTCTGGAAAATAATGCATGAAGTAATTGATATTGTGGATAGCCTCCCCTAGTCTGACAAGTTTATTATCAAAGAGAGTTTTGTTCCTTACGAGCCAGATACTCCAGAACACAAAAAAAGGGAAGATATCTGTGAGCTGCATGATGCAATTGTGAGGAAAAATATTGTTCTAAACTGTCTTTGAGAGCCATGTCCGTCCCCGGCAGAGCACAGTTAAAATGTGTGCAGTAATGTGAGAATATTGTAACCATGAAAGGGCGGTTTATAAAAATATGGTTTATCGTGTCTTCTCCAGCCTTACATATCATATTGATGCTTGGACTGGACCAACCTCTTTTCATTAGTTTTTCCTAGGTAAGGATTTTACCTTTGATTAAAATATAGCAGAAGCATTTGAGTTTCAAAGGGAAAGCACAGTTCCAGAGTCTTTTCGCTAAGCAGTCCTCCTTAGGAGAAAAAGTCACAGAGAGCATCTGGTCGTATGCTAAGGTAGCAGTGATGTTCCCATCCTTTTTATTGTCCGTCCATAGGAGCTGGTATGCATTGTTGCTTAGTCTTATACCCCCATATTCCAAACCTATGACATAGTTATTCCATTGAAGGGCCTAGGAACCCCCCAAATTTCGATCCTCGGAAGAGATCTAGTAGTTCAAGGCTGTCAGGGATGGATTATGGGCGTGCTGCAGTGTGGTGATACTGCAATCATGTAAGAAGGAGATAATGTCTCGAGGGAGAAAAGGAGACAGACAAGTACCTATGATAGGGTCTATACCCACCAGAATATTTCTTCCAATGCCAGCCTACCAAGAGAGTGATCGCCCCATCCAAGTGAGTGTGTGGAGAAACCCATTCCACATGATTGAAGGGCTTCTAACAGTAAATTTTGTTCATGAATCCAAGAATCTAGAGTAGAGTTCTTTAGGTATTTATTGTAAATAACCTGGGACCATAATCCTTTCCCTTTAAGAACCAAACGGAGTGATTTAATACGGAGAGATATACTGAACCACTCTAATCTTTTTATCCCCCAGCCACCAAGGTTTAGGGGTTTAGACAGGGAATGCCATTCCATGAGATGAAAACATTTGCTTTCCCCCTTAGTTCCCCATAGGAAGGAAAAAATTATTTTCCTGAGCTTATTTAGGATGGATTTGGGGAGGGGGACCAAGGAAAACCAGTAAACAGGGATGCTGGAAAGTACCGCCCGAATGAGTACCAATCTACCACCAATAGAGAGGAGTTTGTTTGACCAGAGGAGGATCCCTTTTTCAAATTTTTCCACTAGCCAGTGCCAGTCTATAGTTCGATAACCAAGGGGTTTGATAAAGAAATCGAGATATTTGAAACCTTGCTGGATGGGATTAGCTTTGAAGGGTAAGAAGCATTTAATATCCTGTAAGATACCTGGATCCATTTCATTGTACAAAAAACTTGACTTGTGCATACTAATACTCATACCAGATGCCGAGTAGAAGGTTTCCAGCAGTACATCAAAATCCATCCATTCGACCATCGTGCTATTGCCAAATAGAATGACATCATCTATGAAAAGTAGACGTGTCAGGTATAAAGTGTCAGAAATCTTTATGCCCCAAATTTTACTTGTGTTCTTAGCATATTTTATGAGGAGACTGATCCCTTCGATGACTAAAATAAATAGTAGAGGAGATAAAGGGCAGCCTTGCCATATGCCACATGATGTCGTGGAGAAGATGGGAGGAGTACCATTTACTAGAGTCACAAAGTTTACCGTGGTAACACAATCTATAATCCAGCTAACCACTCCAAGAGGGATTCCAATCTGAAGCAGGATGAGTCGTAAGAAGGTTCAGTTAACCTTGTCGAACGATTTTTCAAGGTCGAGCTTCAACACCATGGCACAATTTTTTTTTCTTGATGGTTTGGGGCGCTTCCTGAGTGATACCAATAGGTTCAGCTATCTACCTATGTCTCAAGAACCCAAATTGTTCAGCTGAAATGGATTTATCTAGGAATGGCTTTAGTCGAAGGGTAGCAATATTTTCTATATGCTTGTAAATGAGGTTGCAAAGAGAGATGGGCCTAACATCCATGAAAGTAAGAGGCTTATCCTTCTTGGGGATGAGGGAGATAAAGGTGGAGTTCAGGGAACCTTCCATCCTGCCCTCAAGTCTAGAGATTCATCAACAGCAAGTAGGTCACCCCCTAAGAGGTCGAAAAATACTAGGAAAAATTCCACTGGGTAGCCATCCAGCCCAGGGCTGTTGTCCTTTTTGAAAGAGATAAGAGCCAATTCGATATCCCTGAGGGAGATCGAAGAAGTGAAAGAAAATGAGTCAGTTGCTAACAGGAAGGAGGGGAAGAGGGTAATAATCTTTAGTTGGTCAGAGATATTTGAAGTTTTATCATCCTTGAAGGTCTCAGAAAAATGTTTTACTCCCAACTCCTTAAGCATTAACTCATCTTCCACCCACACATTGTCCTTGTTTTTCAGTGCCCAGATGGAGTTATGGTTCCTTCTCACAGAGGTAATCAAGTGGAAAAATTTCGTGTTTGTATCCCCTAATTTGGCCTATTTAATTCTGCTTTTGAGCATCCAATTTAAGATTTCATGTGACAGGAGCTTAGATTTTTTTCTCTCAGAGCTTTCAGGGAAGCCAAACCCTCCATAGAGAGGATATCCAAAGGAATTTGTTGCAAGAAGGGAATGTATTTATTTTTCAAGTTCTCTTTTTTCTTTTTGCATATCAGCAGTGCGTCTATGGATCCATTCCTTTACCCTTTCCTTGAGGGATTTGAGTTTGTGGGAAAGGCCCTGCAATGCATCTAGGGGGAGTCCGACACCCAAGAGGACCAGAAAGTTTTTACAAAACTGCAAAAATCTTCCTCTAGAAGCCATGCTCTATTAAATTTGAAAGGATAAATTTGTGCAATGGCTTGTCTACCCTATTCCAAGCATAAAGGGTAATAGTTCGAGACCTCAGACAACAAAGTCCATACCCTATGACGGTGCAGGTCAGGAATCAGTGAGGAGGATACCAAGAATCGATCCAACTATTTACTGATGCCCTCGTTGCCCCCCCTTCCATTTTTCCAAGTTAGGCCTACACAACGAGGTGCCTCCCCTCAATTCACATTTCCAAGTCTATGAGGTGCCTCCCCTCATAGATGTGATATTTCAGAAACTCGCCTCAATTCACTAAGTTAATGGTTTTGTAATTTAAGAAAGCTAACCGATTCTGGTCTTTATATTTTAATGGAAACTTGGTTCTATCTTAAACTGGTTGTCCTAGTAGGCTAAGTTCTCTAGTAGTATAATCATTTTTTATTTTATGAAACATACATCATGCCTAGAAGTTCCATAACAAGTTGTATTTCAAAAGATAATATCAATAGGAATCATGCTTCTATGTGCCATGAGAAACTAATAGAGATGGAGATTTATGGATCTCTGGGTATTTCTCTCTGTATGGCTTCATCTTCATTTTTTCCCCTGTAAATGGTACTAAAATGGCCTTTCTATGAATTAGACACTTTCTTGCCTATCTTTCCTTTGCAGAAATTATAGTGTGATCTACCCACACAGATTTTACATGGTGATTCAATGCTTAAACTTAGTAATCATGATTGTCATCTTCTCACACAAATATGATATATTAAATCAATTGTTAAACCCAATAATCATGATTGTGATCTTCCCACAAAAAAATGATATGGTAATTTAATGGTTAAACCTAGTAATTCCGATTATGATCTTCCCACAAAAATATGATATGGTAATTCAATGCATCATTAAGTTCACTCAACTCTCATTTTTTTGTTCATAGTATATTTGTAGAAATGTATCTGAAATGATGGTTCATAATCTACTTGTAGAAATGTATGTGAAATTATGGAGCTTGGAATATGCCACAAGTTTTTGTTATGGATGCATTCAATGATGTCATTGTATGAAATACCATGATAGGTACTTATGCTAAGCAATGGTTGTCTTGTCATTCCTTTTAGTTATTTTGTGAGATAATATCAATAGAAATCCAACTCGATTAGTTCACTTTCCTATCATGCTTCTAACATGTTTCATGAACAACTAACATAGATGGATATTAATGGAAGTCTAGCTAGTTTTGTCTATATGGTTCTGTATTTTTTTTCTTTCTAGAAATGGTACTAAAATGGCATTTTTGTAAGTTTAAATTCAATCACTTCATTTCAATACACTTTATATGTGGTATTGACACTAACTTTAGACACTCTATTCTTGCATCTTTGATTTTCCCACAAAAATATGATATGGTAATTCAATGCCTAAACCCAAAAATCCTATATGGTGCATGCTTGGGAACTCTTTAGTCACACTTACTACCCGATGAAATTTTAAAAAACATTAACTCTTATCACTTTTAGCACACTATGGTTTCATAGTACAAGTTTTGTGTTCCAAAAACTTGTAGGGTGCTAGCTTAATGGTAGAGAATCTACATTATATATAATGCATAAGGTTAGTGGTTTGCTTCCATCGTTCCCTATTATAAATACTTGTATTCTATATATTCTTGAAAGAGACAAAAATGATATGGACAAACAATACTTGAAACAATACATATTTCTTTTGTCTCAACATGAGAGGATGTGGTTAGTTATAGAGACAATACAATTTATAGTTGACTTATTATATATTTTTTTTATAGAGACAATATTTTAAGAAACTTAGTTAAAGACAATATTTAAGACATTACACACTTTTTTTGGGTCTCAAATAGAGACAATAGTTTAAAACAATAATTTAATACACTCACTTCAAGACAATATTTAAGACAATACACAAGTTTTTTTTTGTCTCAAGTTGAGACACCTTACACAAATATTGTCTTAAATATGGTCTCAAAACCCCACTCTATGTAGTAGTGCTACTACCACTTAGGTATAAATCACAATTCTAACACAAATAGGGACCTATCGTTGCAAGAATTTAACTATTTTTCATCCTCTGCATTGTCCATTTTCACTTTCAAAAGAACAATGTAATATTTATGTTTTTACTAGTATAAAATGAGAGATAAGTGACCAAAAAATGACCAAAATCCACATATAAATGACAACTTTTGATTTGGGAATCACTGATGGCTAATTTCCAGTCTCTTATCATGCGACAAAAAATGTAGTCATATTTAGTTTGTTCATTTATATGTTATATTGTA
This sequence comes from Pseudotsuga menziesii, assembly GCA_001517045.1. Taxonomy (NCBI): domain Eukaryota; kingdom Viridiplantae; phylum Streptophyta; class Pinopsida; order Pinales; family Pinaceae; genus Pseudotsuga; species Pseudotsuga menziesii. The sequence continues at coordinate 137,619 of LPNX011188754.1, read as the reverse complement.
GCCATTAATTTAGTCATTAATTAGGCACCAAAACTACCATTTGGTCATTTATATGTGAATTTTGGTCATTTGTTTTGGTCACCTATCTCTCATTTTTTGGTTACTAATTCAGTCATTTTTAGTCATTTTATATGCAAATTTTGGTTGTTTTGGTTGGTCATTTATCTATCATTTTTTGTCACTAAGTTAGTCATTTTTAACTGATATTGTCATATTAGTAGGGCATACAGGACTCGAACCACCAACCCCCTTCTTGTAATGTAGGTGCTCTTCCATTGAGATAGAACCTTTTAAGAATTCGGGAACCTAACTTATAGAGTTTTGTATAATGGTAAAAATGATCAATACATGCCTTTGAGTATCTAATGACTGACAAAGGATGATAGACTATATAAATTTATAATATATGATCAAGAAATTTATGAAACCATGCACATAGTTATGGAAATGCTATAGGACTTTGAAATCCAATAGGATGAAACAAAACCCTGAGAGATCAACCCATTTTGAAAACTTGTTTTAACCCTTGTAAAAGTACCTAAAGGTTCTAACTAGATGAACTCAAATTGAAAATTAGTCAATAAGCCATCAAATAAACTAAGAAAATACAAAAAAGAGGGTAAGCCTCCTAGGAAGTGAAATACAACTTATCCAACAAATAATTCTCTTTCAATATAGAAAAAATAACCAAAAATATATTTTAAGAACTGAAAATAATAAAAAATATATATGGATCAACAAGAAAATATAATTTTCTTGTTAGATTTTGTTCTGAATGCATGCACATAACAAAAAGAACCTTGTAGACAGTCGGATGAAGATGCATTGCATCTTCTTGGAAGAACTTAGCTTCAAGGGAAGGAAGTTACAATCCATGAACAAATTGTGGCAAGTGCCTAAATAGATCCACTCTATTTTTAGCTTCAATTTTCTCGACCAGTGAACACATCTTTGAATTTCCCACTCGATCTTCATCATCAAATTGCATTTGAACACCAAGTACATTTTTATTTTCTCTTTTTCTAAAACATTTCCATTATTTTTCTCTCTAAACTTTAAATTGAATTGATATCCACATTATTCGCTTTCCTTTCTGGTGGAGGGTTTGAAGCCTTTGTGTATTTTGTTGGTCCATTTACACCCTTGTTTCCAATTACATAAAAATTTCATGAAACATTACTATTAAAATCAAATTATCTGGTAGACCAATCTTAACCACTCCTTGCTAATGTTGAAATGTAATTGTAATGGATCTGAGTATGTACCAATACACTTAGTCTCATACAAGTCTCATATAACTTGATTGCAAACTAACATAAGTTAAAGTATGAAGGAAAGGAATGACAAAATGTGATATAATTAATAAAATAAAGCTCGTAACAAAAGAGTAGAGATGATCCTACACTATAGGATGACATATGTCACCAGGGTAGTTTTTAGGGGCGAAATTTCGTTAATTGGCTATTTTTTGGGTTTTTTTCCAAAAAATAAATTCATTATTTAGTCATTTTTAGTGTCTAATATCACCTATATTTACATAGAATATGTTTTTTTTCCATAATATTCACCAAAATTTATACATTTCAGTGTTAATTTGATTTTTCATACCTATCTATAAACATGTTTTTTTTCAATCCAAAACAATCGCCTAAAATACTATAATTAAGTATAATATTAGAATCCCTAAAAAATACACAGTACATCACACTCATAATATCTCAGTTTAAATTGGTTTAAAATAAAGGGAAATATGTGTGCACTGTGTATGCATATAGCTATACACATGTAGATGTTTTTAATACATGTGTATTCCAAACCATATATTTCATATTACAAATAAACATATATTTCCACGTTGAACTCACCACGCGCAGGTATTTTTTACATATTGTACATGAACATATTTCCATGTTAACCAACAATATATTTCATATTGTAAATAATCACATATTCCCATGTTGACCCCATGTATTTTCAATTGTAAATAAACATGGATTTCCATGTTGAATCATAACTGTTATCATTGATAGTTAATTTCAATTTGAAAAAGTAACGAAATCCTTCTACAATATAAAACATATAGATTTCTACCATCTATGTATTAGAAGCACTATTTCTAAATATATAGATAGATAGATTGACATCACTTTCTTTACCCATCCTTTTCAAACCTTCCATTGTATTCTTTCCTACCCTCAATTTTTATTACTCCTCACTCTCTTTCCCTTTCCCAACAATTCTTTACTTCCATGTCCTTTACTCTTGCGCACACTTGATTTCATTCTCTTATCTCTTGAGAATTGTGTAATCATCACATTTGGATAGAGTTAACTCATCTAGTATAAATGCATTTGATTAAAGAATTAATGTAATCATTTATTATAATATTAAGTTGTGTTTAAGACCAAACTAATCATCTTGATTAGGGTCATAACGCCTCCTTCGAGAAGGCACCCAACCTAATTGAGTTGTGTATAAATACACAACAAGTCTATTACTTGTATAATCGCCTTATGATATTCTTGATCATTCTTTAGCCTCCAAGTATTAGTATTTTATAAAATGCTTTATAACAAAGGGGTCCTATATATTTCGCAATTATTTATGCTTCAACAATTTTCTCTATTGTACATGGGTTTATTTCTCTATAATACACTTATGTTGACTTTCTTTGACTTCAACATTTTTCTCTATTGTACATGGGTTTATTTTTCTACAATACACTTACTCATGTTGACTTTCTCTCACTACAGTTTCACTCTACTCGATGATTTATCTTTAGAGGGTGTGCTGTCGTGATGTTATTTTCTCCTTGTTTATTATGTTCCTGACAGGGAATATATATGAATCGGTTAGGTCAATTAATTCGAGAGGCATATTTAAATTTTTTAGTTTTCAAATGTTGTCAATATAGTTTGATTAATTTTTATTTTTTGAATTATTTAAATGTTAATTTAACTTAATTTCTATTGGTCTTTTGCAGGTGTTGTTTGCTTGGTTCTTTGTGCCCCAAGACCCGGCGGCGTGATAACATAAGAAGTGGCATTGGAAAATTCTTAGGTTGAGTTAATGGTATTCACACTGGCAGTTAGTTTGATTAATACAAAATAGTTCACTTTGACAACCTAGAAGTTGTACACTTGCAGTGGCAGTGGCTATGTGGCTATCTGCGTGCATCTCATGTGTGGGCTTTGCATGCAGCGCATGCATAGATTTGAAATTTGAAATGACAGACAGAGGCAGGTTTCTGTGTTTGATCCTTATTTTGTCTAGTTTTTAACATTGGTTTTATTCATTATTTTAAATGAATTCTTACTATAGACTTGGTAAATTAATCTTGTTGTCATGAGATCATTATGCTTCATACTATGAATCATGTGCTGAAGCCCAACATTGAAGTCATTAACCAAAATAAAGATCTGTCAAATTGGTTTGATATGTTACGAATTCTATTATAATTCTCCATGTTATTATATATTCTCTTTAATGGAAACTATACAGTTTGACATCGGTATAGAAAATCCAAATCCCTTTAAGCTTTCATTCATTCATTATATTTTCATCACAATATTTTATATAAAACACAGCTACAGCTACGGTCTACAAACAACCAAAACCACTGTGCCGAGACTCTGCTGATTCGATTGCAACGCTGCCCACAAGACACTTCAAGTCACGTGCATATCAACTGCCATGCGACAATCACCTCTACTGTTTGTGGCACACAATATTCATTTTCATTTTCTGTTCTGTTGGCTTCATTGTTTGGTTGCTTGCTTTTCACCTACAGACTTAGAAGATGAGGAATACCAGTTGCTTGCTTGCTTACTCGCATGATGTTACTGGAATACTAGTGAGTGAAGAAGTCATCCACTTCGTTTACTGGCACGATGGAAGAAGCCGCCCAGTTTCCGCAGTGGCTTTGACAGGGATCCACTTTGGCCTTGCATCGTCTAGGGAAATTTTAAGTGGATGCAGGAAATAGAGAATAATAATGGGAAATCGGGTTGGAAAATAATATATTTTATATTTTAACTCAATTGAAACTCATTTTCATGCCAATTCAAATGAATAAACAATATATTCTTCAAGAGTGCTTAAGCCATAAATATTAATAAGATCATCTCCTCTTGCCTGCTTTATTCTCTGGACATTGTCCCAGCTTCAATAGAATACCCAATTCGCATTATATTTTATGTACTAAACGAATAAATTGTATGACTGAAATTGGAATTTCAAACAATGTGTTATATCAAACTTAAGGGATGGAATTTCATGAAGACTCTGATTCTGTGTGGAAAAACTATATGTAAATGAATAAATAAACCACTAAAAAGTTGACTTCAGATATCCTCAGGTAAAATTTGTAGCTGTTGTCTTCCTAGATTATGAATCCATGGAGGATATAAGCTACTTTGTATCATCTAAATGTTGGTCTATAAAGGTTTTTCCTATGGGTGTTAGGTTACCAGAGAGGGATTTGCATCTAGGTGATGGTATAAGGGGTGTCGTAGATTACCCAGCTGAAATCCATGTCAAGGATTTAAAGTTGGTTAATACACTTAGGGGTACTTCCCCACAACTTTTGAATTACCCGTGTCACCAGGTGATGGGTCACCAGCAACACACTCTATACTTAAACCTGAAGACTACTTAAAATATAATTGCTTCCCAAGATGATATGATTGTATTACATTTTTTTAGTTAATCGTTTCGAGCAGCTTACTGGGAGGAATTTCTAGTTTCTGAATTTCAAGTTCTCCTAATAGACTTCTTTTGTAGTGTATAGGATCTTGATTTTCTGTCCCACCCCAGTATTTGTTCTTTGAGTACCCTCGGTGCTTCCCAGTTGAGAAAGTAATGAAGACATGATAGTTTTAAATTCACTTCCATTTTGTTCCTCATCATGGAATGGAGCAATGTTATTATTATCCTCATCCAGAGTGTTAATCTCTATGAGTGCCTCATGCAGGATATTGGATTTAAGTGTATCAGTAGGCTGGTTCTCGTCTCTCTCTGGTTCTGGATTTTCCAATCTAGTGTCGTTCTTATCAATGCCCATACTATTACTCTGTGTCTCCTGCAGAAAATTAGAGTCCAATGTCTCAGTAGGGTACTTCCTTTTCTTTGATTCCTTCTTTGTAACACCAATACTGTGCTCCTCTTTTAAAATTGAGCCAACCTTTAAAATGGAAACCATCTTTGAAGTCTGAATGTAGCTTAAAATTCAAGTGATGAAAAGAGTATAAATAGAGGATATGTGTTCCTCCTTTGAACAAACACTCGCTTATGTATAGTGCATAGGATATATGTGTGTGTGTGTGTGTGTGTGTGTGTGTGTGTGTGTGTGTGTGTGTGTGTGTGTGTGTTTATGTGTATATATATATATGTATGTGTGTGTGTGTGTGTGTTTATGTGTATATATATATATGTATGTGTGTGTGTGTGTGTGTGTGTGTGTGTGTGTGTGTACACACACACACACACACACACACACACATATATATGCTAGAGGGAGGCACACCTATCTGGGGTATTGTCTTGTATATTTTATACATATTATACAGAGGATGTTTTGTCGGGTTTTCTTCCCCATGAGGGTTTCCCAGGATAAATATTTGTGTTCTTTTGTGTGGTTGTGCTTTTCTATCTTTCAGTAATCCTTTTGCTTATGGTTATGCTGTTGTGATGATAAATGTTATAAGATTTGATATAACCATTAAAAACTTAACATAATATCAGATATACCCTAAAAGAAGTCTTTGTATAGCTGAAACAGTTCTACAACTACAACTATTGAATATTAGGGTTTCATGTTTGAAAACGCTATAAGACTAAAACTAGTCATTTTCATACTTTCGTTATATATATCGATATTGGAGAAGGACTAGGAGTCAAAACTTTGCCAGGATGAATATAAATTCTTGATCTACCGTGTATAAATAGTTCACCCTTAGATTCACTATAATAAAGGAGATATGATTCCTCCAAATCAGGATTCCAACCTCTCCCGCGATTCAACCTTAAACATGTGACCTAAGGATAATTTCTATATCCCAGGCTACAAAGGTCCAAATGAAATTTTGCAATATTTTTGAGATAGGAAATGGACTATACTTCCTGTGGTAATATTTCCAAACCACGAAGGTGAAACGGTGACACATGGAAGTTTGTACAAGTTCATTATTGAGAATAGTGTTGAAATAAGTCACCTTAGGAAAGTTCACATATGTCCCAATTGGTGAAACTAATTCTTCTCTAACCTGTGGTGTTGGAAATAATGCAAAACATGATACCTCAGTGCAAAGTTTTAGACATAGAGGAGCAATAATTTCGGACATAACGCAAAAAACAATATCATGAAATTTTGTTGAATAAATTGAAGAAAACTAGGGCATAAGATATTTTGCAGTTTTGAACACAGTTTTGGGAAAATGAGTATACTACTCAGCTTGCCTTGAGGAGGCACTTATTTCTATCCAATCAGATTTGAATGATACCTAAATTTAAAAATTAAGGTTTTTATATCAAACCCTAGGTCCACTAGAAGCAGCATTCCAGAAAAGCTTTCAAACAAGTATAATATTGAAGAAATATCATTGGTCATAGAAGAAGTTGCAGATCCAAAAGGAGATGAAGAAAAAGAAAGCAAAGATAAGTATTTGAATAGTCTTTCTTGTATATGTTGTGTATTATGCATGCTATAATGTTTGCATTAATGGCATTATACTACTAATATGCATGTTATGGGTAAGTATCCTATGGTGCTATACAACTCTTGATTGCTACTTATCTAGAATGAAACCTCGTTGCTGACATTTTGGAATAGTGCACAATCTCAATGATGTTATGGTAGAGATGGAAGGCATCTGAAAATTTTTCATGAGATATGGATGAATGTTGTATTGGCTAATATAGTTGCATTATGTATAAGAATTTTTCGTTATGCATATGTCCTATGAAGTGGCTCTAACCATGGAACTGGTGCATTTGAATTGTAGGATAGTTCATGTGCAACTGCCTACATGAAAAAGAGGATGAGACTTGTTCCGAAGAACAAGTAATGAAAATTCAAGATTCACTCCAATAAACATGAACCTGAAGCTTCTAGGATCGGAGAGACAATGATGGAAGAAAGAACTTCAAAAGAATATAAGAGAGAGGTAGGTGCACCTTGAGAGATGAATACCATATTGGAAACGAGAGATAATTCAACATGAAGAAAAGTATGACGGGACTTCCAAACCAAATTAAGAGGCATCGGACACACTCCAATTGTGTGACACATTTGGATGACATCATTGATGCACACCCTTTAAACTATGGAAGAAGATATGATCAAAGAGTAACAATTGATCATGGGGAATGTTGTCTAGGATATGATTTCGAGACCTGAAGGGAATTCTGTAGTGTCTTCCATATGGATCTACAAGAACAAGTATACAAAGAAAGGTTCGTGGTTCTTCTCAGAAAGAATAGACTATGGCATGACATACTCTATTGACCAAACATGCTTCTCCAGTGAGATAGAAGTATATAAAAAGTAAAGATTCATTTGTATAGAATATGCCTTGTACGAGTTCAGAAGGTATCCATAGATAAGCATATCTAGGAGAAAGAAATATCACCTAGAGTGATGAAGATATTAAACTTTGCTACAAGGTTCAAGATGGAAACCTGTAGAAAATAACAAGCTCACATATGGGTGTAAGAGGAAATTTTCGACAAAGTTTGACATAAAGTGATCTTGGTATCTAGTAACCTTATATGGTTACATAGTAGCAGAGGGATCTACCTGTCACTCCAATATAGAATGTAGAGGGAGGATGATTCTATGCTTCAGGGGGGGTGATTGCAGAAGATCTATGAGTTCAAAATGGTATGACATGATGGACAACTTCCAGATGGACTAAGGCTTTACCAAGTGTAAATTAGGTTCCAACCTTCAAGGTTGAATGCAAAAGAATGGGATATGTTGATGACCATACATGATGAAATCATGACGGAAGAATACTGGTCATGTTTGAGATATAGTACCCAAACAAAAAAACAAGAGTGTGTTATCTTCCAAGTGGATTTAAAAGATAAAACATGTTGCTGATGGGAGGATTCCATCAGAAAGGGAACTTATTACGAAGAGATGTTTGCTCCAAGATCAAGGTACGCTTGCATCAGAACCATCATGGCACTTGCTTCCATGATGAAGTGGGACTTACACCGAATGAATGCAAAGACATCCTTCCTTAATGGTGTCATTGAGGAAGAAGTTTACATAGCACACCCATAAGGATTTGAAGTCGAAAATGGAGTGACTCATGTATGCAAGTTGAAAAATTTCTCTCTATGGACTGAAACAAGCTCATAGAGATTGCCATGGAATAATAGATAGCTTCTTGACAAGCATTGAATTTACCAAAAGTAAATATGATCCTAACCTTTACTTGAAGGTTATGGATGATGAACCTGACATACTGTTGTTGTATGTGGATGATCTATTTCTGATTGGAAATGAGAAATGGATCATAGATTGCAACAAGAATCTAGCCGAAGAATTCAAAATGAAAGATATCTGATTGATGCATTATTTCCTAGGGCTGGAATTGTGGCAGAGGTGAGAAGGAATATTTTTGAATCAGGGAATGTATGTTGTTGAAATATTAAGAAGATTTAATATGTTGGATTTAAAATCCATGGACACCAACCTGAAGTTGTTGTCTGATGAGAAATCAAAGTTAGTGGATATGACTTAGTATAGACAAATTATTGGGTCATTGATATATATGACGAATACAAAGCTAGATATATGCTTTGCTATGAACACCTTGAGTTAGTATCTAGTTCACGTGATAGCTACAAAGCATGTGATAAGGTTCCTTAAAGGTATGATAGACTTGGGACTTTACTATGGTAGAGATGATGACTACATATTATATGGATATATTGATTCAGATTGGGAAAGAAGTGTCGCAGAAAGAAAGAGAACCTCAGGTGGATGTTATTTTCTAGGATCCTCCATTATCTCATGGTTTAGTAAGAAACAGTCCAATGTTTCTCTCAGTATAGCTAAAGCAAAGTACATTGTAGCTTTGCTTCACTAGCTGGGAAGCGATATGGATTCAAAAAACTGATGTTAGGACTATTTCACATGGAGTTGGATACCATAGTGATTTTTTGTGACAACCAGACTTACATAAATATGACAAAGAATCCTATGGGATATGGTACTGAAAGGAGACATAAAATTCCAGTATGTGAGTATCGATGAGAAATTTGTTGATGTGGTGATCAAGTTTAGTGTAGTTCAAAAATACTACATATTTCATCACAAGGAGGAACAATGATGTTGATATAGATATTTCCTCTCAATAAGAAAGGATGAATATATACACCCTTCTCAGAAAGGAGAAACAAGTCGAAGATATAAGGCCTTCTTGGAAAGGAGAAACAAGTGGAAGATATGGACCCTTATTGAAAAGGAGAAACAAGTTGAATATATGGACCTTGTTTGGAAAGGAGGAACAAATCAAAGATATGAATTCTCCTTGGAAAGGAGGAATAGGTCGAAGACATGAACCCTCCTCGGAAAAAGGGGGAGAGGGTTGATAATATGGATCCTCATGAAAAATGTGGAGTGATGATGAGACTGAAATATATGATGGGATGACAATGATGCTCCATCATGAAGGAGGCCAAGTTCTCCTGAAGATTCTGACAAGGTATGACATTCACTTGTGGACGATAGTATACTCTCTCGAGGATGGTAAGTATAACACTCAATTCATGAGAGTGTTCCTTAATAGATAAGGATGTCCCTATAGATATTACTCTTGCATGGAGAGTACCCACATTCACTTGTGGATGATAGCTTCCTCTCTTGAGGATGGCATGTATAACACTCTTTGCAAGAGAGTGGTCCTTACTAACTAAGGATGGCCCTACAGATGTTACTCTCGCATGGAGAGTAACCAAATTTATATTTGGATACCGTAGAATAACACTCGCTCAAGAGTTGTCCTAACATTAGTGGTATGGATGCTCTACGATGAGTCCTCACATATGACAGGACTGACATTTTGTATGTAGACAATACTCTTGTATGGAGAGTATGCCTACATTCATATGTAGATACCATAGAATGACACTTGCTTGGGAGTGGTCCTAACATGTGTGGTATGGATGCTCTATTATGAGTCCACATTAACACTGTAGTATAACACTCACTTGGGAGTGGTCCTAACCTCTGTGGTATGTATTTTCTATGATGTGATGACATTGTGTATGCAATCGAAATCTACTCTGCAGACTGTACTCTTGCTTGGAAAAGTATTCATACATGTAAGTGTAGATACCATAGTATAACATTCACTTGGGAGTAGTCCTAACCTGTGTGGTATGGATGGTCTGCAATGAGTCCTCATAGAAGATAGGGTCTTCAATAGGTGCAGTCAAGATCTACATTTAGTTGTAGATGATTCAACTACTCGATATCATGGATCATGATCATGGAGGATTCCATCGTCCTTGGACTAATGTCCTAAATTTATAGGGATTGATCATCCCGTAATTGGATCATGTATGGATTTCATTGTCCTTATACTTATGTCCTAAATTGATAGGGATTGGCCATCCCGTAAATGGCTCAGATGAGTATTGCATCATTGTTAGACTTATGTCCAAAAGTGATAGGGATTGATCATCCCAAAAATAGTTCATGTGAACTATAGGTAGCGTGGTGGAAAAGGATCAAGTAGATCGATGTACAATAGTGAAGGATCAAGTAGATCGAAGTACAACAGTGAAGGATCAAGTATATCGAAGTGCAGCATAAAAGGATCGAAAGGATAGAAGTGCTACTGCAAAAGGATCGAAAGGATTGAAGTGTTGCTATAAAGGATGAGAAGGATCAAAGCGCTGCAACCAAGGATCGAGAAGATCAAATGTTGCTGCAAAGGATCAAAAGATCAAAGTGCTGCTGCAAAGGATAAGAAGATCAAAGTACTACTACAAAGGATCAAAAGATCAAAGTGTTGCTACAAAGGATCAGAAGATCGAAGGGATACTACGAAGGATTGAAAGGTCGAAGCATTGTTGCAAAATGATTAAGTGATCATGTGATGAAAAATATGAATACATTGAAGAGTAATTGTTCTAGTTACTGATGCAGGTTGAAAACTTCCTATGATATATATATGTATAACCTCGATGATGTTGCATATATTTTCTTTCTGTTTTCCTATAGTCTATGATGATGTTGTCATTAGAATAACCGTCTCATTAAGGGGGAGTGTTGAATATTTAACTTAAAATGATATTCTAAATGTATTTTACTGATGTAACCCAAAGGAGATGTTATGATTCCTCCGATGGGGTGTTACTATTGTATTTGGTCATCATAAAGTCATGAGGTAAATCCTTCATTGAAATTTGGGTCAATAGTACCCTAATGAATATAATATAATATTGTATTGAGTCTTCCTAATTGAAGTCATCCCACATAGTTAAGTGGGGCCGACTTATTAGGTTAAAAGTCAAGTGACGAAAAGAGTATAAATAGAGGAGATCCGACGTTCCTCATTTTAACACACACTCAATAGTGTATAGCGCATAGGAGAGGGAGAGAGATATATATGTTGGAGGGATGTGCGCCTGTTTGGGGTCTTGTCTTGTATTTTTTATACATCTTAGATAGAGGAATTTTTGTTGGGTTTTCTTCCCCATGAAGGTTTCCTAAGATAAATTTTTGTGTTCTTTTGTCTAGTTGTTCTTGTCTATTATTCAGTGATGCTTTTGGTTATGGTTATGTTATTGTGATGATAAATGTTATAAGACCTGATATAACCATTAGAAACTTAACAATAGCTTCTTTTTTTCAAACCCTTCTTATCCATCTTATCGGCCAATTTTGTAATTCTTGTGGATTCTTCATCACCCTAAATGTCTTCATCAGATATTATAATTTTGTTGGTCGATATTTGAGTGTCCTCTATATTTAAATCTTTATTATAAAAGGAATTTGATAAATTTATTGAACATAAATGACCGCAAAAAGAAAATACAATTCATTAATACATTTGAAAATGTTCATACAAATACGTTGCTTTATAGCCAACTGATCTTGATAGAAAATTCTCATAACAATTATTGGTGTATTGTCTCGATGATAGAAATAATTATTCTATTTGGACACCTGGTCATTGAATGAAGAAATCTACCTCCTACAGATAGAGAAAGAATTGCACCTTGATAAGAGATCAATATGGAAACCATGTGAACCCTATTGGGTATTTGTTATATTCTTTGCATCTGTGTGTGGGGTGGGGGTGCAATTTTCAACAATGTGCATGGCGATCCCTTCAACATATGTGTCGGGTGTGTTGAACCGACTCCAAGGGGTAATAGGGGGTAAAAGGTGGGGGGTGAGGGTGTCTAATCCCTTCCCTTGTATGAAGCAGATATCATAAATGGGTTGTTAGTGTTGTTTCCAACTGGGATCATAATGAGCACCAATATTTTTGGGTTGTTTTCGATTATTTTCTGGATTTTTCTAAATAGATGTAATTTAATCCTGGTTAAGGGATTGCAATCTATTTATAATTCAGTTTAACATATTTGGGTATTGGATGCTTTGGAATACCTATATTGTATTATGAGTGATTCATAATGATAATGAGAAAATAGGAGGTTTGACTCCAAGCTTTGTTGGTTTTCTTGTTTAAGGGTTTTCACAGTAAATATATGCATATTACGTGTGAATGTTGTGGTGTAATTTCTATTTTAATTAAAAGAGTATGTATGCTTTGCTTCTATGCATGAGTTTAAAACTTATAATCCCAAAAGTATTGTGCGCTTTTATTTACAAATACATGTCTCCTCAAACTATCATTTGGAACCTTAGACATAAGTAAATCAATCACTGGTAGGTTTGGAATCCTTCCAATCCATACCCATATGAAGAGTAGACAAATTATCCCCCTCCAATGCAATTCTTCAATATTGTATAACATATAATCCTATAAAAATTTCCTTTGAGAAATCTCTATAAACTCCCTTGGTTGGATACTCCTTCACTACATTATTTGGTTTCTTGTAGAATTGAGTGAATTCTTTAGAATTTTTTAACTCTCAAATTTCACACACATATGACACTTTAACTAACCCTGCAACATGGAATCATCAAAATTTAGCATACAGTACACCGAAGACATCCTCATCAATATCTAGAAAGAAATATGAGTAAAAAATTCAAAAACAGTCAAAAGAAAAGGTCACATGGATAAATATATTTTTACTTGGTCTACATCGTGCATTTCCTGTTATGTTCCCATGTGATACTAGCACAAAGTTTCCTTTGAAAACCACATGACTATAAAAATAATGAGATCTTAACCACCAACCACAAATTAAAGGATCATGAATGCTCCTCACCAACAAAAAATCAAACTTGTCTCTTCATATGATTGCTGAGTAATGAATAGCCCCCTTTGTGTACCTTGGAGCTATTTCATGAGGTGATGGGGTTCATACTTGGATCTAGATGTTTCTTGGCCACCTCTTAGCCTATAAAAGGAGGACATGGGAATGCATCTTAGAGAGGAAAATCATAGTAATATTATGTTGTTGGAATTGTGTTCATACATTCATCATGGTCCATGTCTTCCTACACCTATTGGAATTCCTCAAGCTCCCTTGCCACCTTCATTCAAGGGAAAGGTGTTTCTCTTATTTGTTCTTCAAGTTATTTAGCATTTAGTGTGGAAAACATCGCCTATCAAAGGGATATTGTTGGATTCCATTTGAATCCCATACCTATTAGGTGACACTACATGTAAAAATATTTACCATTGGGAAATCTAAGTTACTTCTAACATTTTCTTCTTGTTGTGCTTTGCATCTCTCCAGCTTTCTTATTTTTATTTCATGTTATTTGTATTTGTTTTGTTTTGGATTACCAACAACATATTACATGATGAATTTAGGGTCATTAAAATTTCTTTTCGTAACATAATATTGGGCCTTATTGACAACCCCAAAGGATTCAGCCCTTCAAGTGGTAAGGGTTGCACACCGTTGTGCAAATTTTCCTGCAACAACATTTATGGTGAATCCACTTCATTTTTGTTTATTTACCATTAAGTAGGTTATAATTTGGTAAAGAAGTAATTTTTGTGTTATTTTCCTTTGTAGGAGATCAGTTCCACACCCTCTTGTCCCAATAATTGGCCTTTTTTGGGTCATAATTTATGTTTACATAGACGCACGGCTCCCAACACCCTAGGCACATCGATCGTGCACATTTGTTTTTGACAGTTGTGCTTTTTGTGCAGTTTTTTAGACCCTCTCCTACATGGTAATTTTCTCACTGTTTGCACAACCATTCCATGTTGTAATCGTACTACCATGCATCTGTATTTTGACTTTTTGTGCTACTACATGTTCTTCGTATTTTTCATGCCACTATCCTTTATTTTTCTTTTTTATCTATTTTCACAACCTTGCATCCCCAATGGATACTCACTAATGAACCAAAATCTAATAATTTGCAATAGTTGTATTTTCTTTAGTAATTATCTTACTTAGACTAAGATTAGGAAGTACATGTGTCTTCCCTCAAAATATACCTAGGGAACAAATTTTGAGTCTTTTACCGAGCCTCATTGTTGCCATTATTATTCAAGACATGTCATGTTCTTTGCTTACTTTGCAAGTTTCTAGGAAAAGTAGTGTAAGCCACGTTTGCACACAAGAAAGGGTGTAAAGACTCTAATCTTTCAAAGTATGCTCTTAACCTTGTGCTTCTGGTGAGCTTGGTGAAACATAAAAGGGGGAGAAGTGTGAATACCTCCATTGGAAACTTTTACTTCATAAGCATGGTCAATTAGATTGACAGTTACAATCACCTTTAGCATATTTTTGAGTTAAAGTAGAAAATTCTTGTGTATTTACTTTCAACTCTTTTAAGTTAATTGCAATAGTCAACAATAAATTTGATTATCACACATGTGTATGCCCATTATCACACACTAGTTACCTAAAGACTCTCTTACTTCGAGTATGATCTCCACTATAAACCCTGATTGAACTAGATGGATAAAAAAGAAGTGAGATTGTAAAATAACTCTAACTTAGTTGAATTTAAACCCTTAAAACAAAAACTTGTAATTCCCAATCAACTAAAATGTCTCTAAGAATCCAAATAATGGAATTCAGTCTAGTTTCATTAGTGTTTTGAAACATAGCATTGTTGACTTGTATGGAACTATCAATTCCTACTATTACCAAGTGTAAAAAGACAACCTAGATAAGAAGGTGTGGTACCCAAGAGCATGAAAGTTGAGGTATAACTTCCCTACTTCCCCAAAGAGTCACAAGATGACACTATATCATCCAGGATGAACCACTTATCATGCTTGATATGCGTATCTTAGAGTCCAAAACTTTGGATATCACTAATGATAAATTGTGAGTGCAATTGACTCCTAGAATTAGATATTGTCATTGGGAAGTGTTTCCATCCCTTTTGGAACATATCCTTATCACTAATATAACTAACTCTTTGTTACCTTCACTAGTAAGTCGTTGTGTGGATCCGATTATCACTAGTGGTTGTTCTTTTGGAAGGTGCAGTTACATCTAAGATGGAGTACATTAGGTATTTATGAGATTTGCATTTATTTTATTTCTAAATACAATTTCACATAAATCATAATTAAAAATAACCCACATGTGGGATCACTTGCACTAAACTAACATAGAACATATTTTGCACCATTTTGGCATATTTTTTTCATTTGTTCAATTGTGTTTATTCCAAGAATAACTCCCATTTGTCACACAATTCTTCCACCATTGAGAAAAAAACCATCTAAGCAATTTCCATAAACTACATGGCCTTTTTTCTTCCTCGAGGGGTGTTTTCCCACTCTCTCCCCATGGTTCATGAGGGATATACTCTACTAAAGGACACTCCCAAGCCACATTGATTGGATCCTATAAGTGATATTGATCCTTACCTGATTTATTTTCTCCCCTTAGATCCTTTTGCTTAATCCTCTTATAGAAGAGGCATCACTTTATTTCCACCTTGTGGAGGGTATTCACCCCCTTATTCTCCCTCTTCAAGAGGAGGTCACACAACATCCTCTTATTCACATTGAATACATAAATCACCGCAACATACTCCCCATTCTCTTATTTGAGGAAACAATACACAATGTACCATGGAAGATCCTAATGTCAACCTACCTTTCGTGGATATCTTTAATCTCCCTGATATAGCCAAATTGGTCAATGATCCCATGTGTAACATCCCCGCGCCTCTGATCGGCGAAGAGGATGCTACCAATCCATCTAATCTCCGGGAAACTAGCCCCATGAACAAGAACATGGATATAATGCTGAAATAAAATGCTTAAAACAGAAAACATGCAAGGATGCATAATTACTCAACATACAGCGGAAGCAAACATACATTTGAGCATCAACATGTTCATCATTATTCATTAATAATAAATATAACTGTAGAGACGAAATGGTCAAGAATACTCATCTTGTAAGAACTCGTCTCGCAACTAGCTACGTCGCTACGATGTTCCACCCAACCATAGGCCAGCGTGCTCATCAATCTCTCAACAACATTGCCACCGCCGAGCTGGGCATGATTCCCCAAGGAATAAGGGACTAAGTAGGCTTACACATATCCAAGGATACATAATACAGCCAAGTCAACACAGTTGGGTTTATTAGGCCATCAAGGAGCTAGGAAAGGATAAATGCTAAACTAGTGCGCTCATGGAAGAGCTAAGGACACCTACACCGGAGCTAGCCTAACTTCTAAGACACCCACACACACCCGATACTAGGAATGAGTCCCTTCTCTACATTACAGTCCCTTAGGCCCTGACTTCCCTTGCCAGTGCTCTTCTGGGGTTGTGGAGAAGAAATCCAACCATCTAAATCTCTCTGTGTGGATCCCAAACCTAGGTTTCTCAAGCATACCTAGCTTTCAATCCCACTCCACGTAGTCTGAAGACCAACCACTGCATACCCACAGTAAATCAATCAGTTCACAACTGTGGGAAGAAAACCAAAGGAAACAAAGTGACACCCCAAAATGGTGGATGCAGCTCAAGCCAAATAAGGCGATTCAGAGTTGTTCTTGGCCCTAGCATGGCCAAAACAACTCAGCAGCAACCCAAAAGATGATTTCACACACAGCAACCCAAAACCAGGGAAGGAACAACAGCTCTAATCTCACAATGAAACCACAACAACATTACACAGTCCGCAAATGGGAGAGAAGCCAAACTCCCAGTATTGACAGGGGAAAACACATACGGAGACCACAAATCGATAGGGGAAAACTTACACAGCTGAAATTGTGCCTCTCAGGCCGCTCTTCAAGCTCGCCACAAGAGAATACACCCTCGACCTACGTGTGAGGTAAAACAATACTCCCTGCATGAAGGGAAAACCTTGCACCGACCACAATCAGCCAAAGGTCGAGAGCAAACCCTTCGAGTGCCTGCATGAGATGAACAAGATGAAACCATGAGTGGAAGAGTGGACAGAGAATGGTGACTGCCCCCTGCCCTTTGCATGAGAAGAATGAGCCTACTGGTACAGTGTACATGGGGAAAAGACTAGCAGTATTGCCACCCACCACTTCCCAACCATAACTGCTCCCAACTAACAACATGAGTTTTAAATGGGTGGTTGACACATGGCAATATCCCAATGGATCCCATGGGTTAGACAATCTCCCCCCCCTTAAAATTAGGAAATCATGCTCTTTTCATCAACATTGCACCGTCGTAGCTAGCCATAGGTTCATTTTAATTAATGTGCATATTTACATGATTCCAAAACTATGATGTGTCGAATAGCACGATATACCATCGACAATGATCCCAATTCCCAAAACATAACACAACCAAATCGATGGTGGGGCTTTTCCCTTTAGCTTCACACCATGATTAATTACAGCATATACATCATGTATCTTTTAATGCAACCGAGGTCAAAACTAGGGATATTACAATCCCCTCCCCCTTGGAATAACACCGTCCTCGGTGTTCCAATACATAGGAATACATATACAATTTGCACATCAAAATTTCAAAATTTCTTAGATCTATCCCACGTTCAATTATTTACTTGAACTTTATGGACCAAGCCCCTCAACTTCCACGAGCTTCTCTTATTGGTTCTCAGCTTTTGGCTCATCCCCAAGTCTAGGAATTTTGTGGCTTCTACCATCTTTATGTTCCCTTGTTGGGCAGTCCCGGCGGTAATGATGTCCTCTGTATTTCCAACATTTCACCGGCTGCTTCATATTTACCTGCTCAATTTCCTTTGAGTCTTCATGCCTGGAACATTTCTTAATGGATCGCTTGCATGAATGTCCCATCATTTATCCACTTTCCTTTCCTATATGGATCACTCCCAGAAGGCCTTTTACCTCATTTTACAAACCAATAGAGTCTTGCAAAATATGGTGGTTCATCTCATTTTTCCTTTTTTGTATCTTGAGCATCTCTCCAAGATTCTCTTGGGTCTTGGAAATTGTTTGAAGAAGACTTCTATCCAAGTCCAATGGCTTTTGGTCTGCCGTCATGATCAATGTGCACTACTGGATTTCACTTTTCTCACCTGTGTAATGCATCATTGAAATTCTGTTAGACCAAGCATAATATAGGCATTAAATTCAGTCAATCAATTTCCCAATTGGCATGACAGTCCAAGTCTTATCAAGGGACTTTCATACTTTTCATGCCTTCCCAACAGGAACACGAGCTCATTCATGTCCATTCTTGGGCAGGGAATCAACTATTCCAGCATTCACAATTTATTTTAAGCAAATACACACATTCTATTTTCAGTCATATTTGCATTCAACAATCTTTTGTTTTCACAATGCATAAGTGTGTGTATATATATATATATATAATCAAAAAGGAAAGAGAGCAGCAAGAGTTTTCCCCCTCTTTGTCTTGTTCCATCCTGGAACCCACACCACCACTGTGGTTTTCATGCTCTCAGCCTCTTTCACTTCACTGTGAATGCTGGACCAATCCCTCTTGGTCATGACACTTAGTGTCTCTGGTCTATTTCAGACCTCTCAACCATGGATCTTCCCCACATGGTTTGTCTCGGCTACTAGGACCTTCACAGTCTCACTAGCACCTTTTTCATTACTGCTTATTATGAGCTCTTCAAGACAGTCACATGTCCACATGCACCCCTAGGATGCTCTCATAGTCCTCGCTCCCAGCGATACCTATATTCATACATTGAATGGATTCACATGTTTAATTTATTCTCCTTGGTTTTTATCTCTTAAACAAGAGCTTAGAATATCATAACCAAATCATATACACATGTATATTCATAAGCAAGAAATTGAAAAATAATCCAATACTTATCTGTATTGTGCATTTCCTCTTTGGTCCACAGGATCTTGTTTCACTTTGCAAGCCTTGGGATTGCCTATGGAATTGGATATTAGGTCAGCACGCAGGATGCTTCACAACATCCTTTTATATATGTCAAGCATAGTCAAGCCAACCTACAGTTGGGTTTATCAGATCGTCCAACCAATCCAATATACAATTGGGTTTATCGAGCTGCAACCAATCAAGCCAATACACTACTGGGTTTATCAAGCTACTTAGCCAAGCCAGCTAACAGTTGGGTTTATTAGACTGCAGGTAGTCAAGCCAACGCTGTAACATTCCCATAATTTCCATAGCATCAATTAATTAATGTCCATCCAACCACAATTTCCACAACATCAAATAATTACACAGTTAAGACAACCTATAGTTGGGTTTATCAGACCGTCTAGCCAGTTCACCTTCACGCTAACTAGGCTTGGAACTATACCATTACCATTTCCAGGTTTCATTTCTAGCAGTGAGCTATAATTCCACTACCCCATACAACACAAGAAACCACTCCCTTCTCTGCTCTTCAGTCCCTTGGGAATGTCTCCTTCTCTGTGCTCTTCATTAGAAGGTAGGATGAGCCCAAGCCATTGACCATTTAGTGTGCAACACCAGATTGCATCTATTTAGCCTGACAACAGAAGCAATATAATCAAACTCATCAGTGTTATTGCTCTAAAACTATAATCATATTTCATATCATTCACTATCAAGTATTGAGACACCAGGAGCACATCCAATCCCTCGGGTGTAATCAATATTGAAAACCCTTTCATGATCTGACATTGGGAAAGTGTGCACCCCTTTCCGATGTGTGCCATGTAGGCTCTATTCATATTCAAGCAATCTGCCATAATGGAAATAAAATGAAAACATGCTCTGCATATTGAATTTAACAATTTGACATGCATATTCTTGGCTAGGGTCATAGAACACTTATCCATTTTCCGAGGCAGTATTCCTTCGTTAAGGAGGAATGAGGGCTCCCTTCTCTGAGTTGACAGTCCCTAAATTTTCCATCCGAACTCCTTTTTACATTTCATATCCACACATGTCTTACCAACATAATCTATACCATCTCACTCATGTTGCTTACCAAACATGTAGTACAGATGAGACATTTCCAAAATGTCCAATGGAGTTTCACTTGAAATCCATTTCCAAGATAAGGGAAAACCTCCCCATGAAGTTTGGCTCTTGCAAGCCATCACACATGGACTTCCTGCAATGTGTACCCTTGGCACATTCATCAAGTAGCCAAACAGTCAATCATTATCTGATAATACAATCCAAATTTGATTGTTCCATAACCAAGCAATGACATTAGTAATTAAATTCAATAGAAATTTGCAACTCTGTCTACTATAGAAATTGATTTGCTTAGCAATGAGGTGATCGTCATTTGTTGGTCTCTTGTAAGCAGCACCACTATTCCCATTATAATTTATGCTTACTAGCATCACATGAACATCCACTTACAACACGTCCTCCTGACACAATTCTATGCAAGCCAGCAGTTGTCAGCAATTTCTCAAATCTGAAATTTACAAATTCAAATTGACAACTCATTCTACATACAAACTATTTTCACAACCATGAGAGTTTGATGAGGTTTGGTTATTTCACATGGTATATTTCGGTCTTTGTCATGGTCTTACCCACTTTTCCATGCCCCAAGCAATCTACCTAAAATCTGAACTTCAATCAGCCATACACTTGGTAAGTCTTGATGCATATAACTTTTTCCATTGCTGCAACAATCATTGAAGCATTTTCAGAATTATAGAATTGAAATACTTCTAGCTGTTAGCATATCAATATTAACAAAACTCATTTGCTTCACATGAATCATTATCCTACTAAACTTGCAAGGTCACATCATTTATGCCAAAATGAAATTTTTAGATACTCCTTACTTCACAAGCATATCATTTGTACCACCCTGCCCTTCCATAGAGCATTTCTGGTAGCCAATTGATCATTTCTACCCTCTTCATGCACTTACTATCCTGCACCCATAACAACTCTTGAAATGGTTCCAGAATTATCATCAATTCATCATTTCATCCATTAGTTATTCATAATAACCCATGCACTATCTCTATGCATTCATGCATTGCATCACAACATTTGCACCCATACTTATGTATGCATATCTACAACATTTATTCATACTTTTCATATGCATGTATTCAATGCATAACCACAAGATTTATGAAATATTTTAATGCATATACACTCAATGCTACCTTGCATTGATTCATGAATACTATGCATTCAAACATACCATGCATGGCCTAACCATGACTACTTCATATAGGATGCATTACTATTACTATGAACCTCATGCCAACACCAACCCAGAAATTTCCTACCCATAGTAGGTGAGGTTAATAAACCCCGTTACGTTGATATATGCTTGGGTGTGTACAAATATTCTAACTTTTTAGGTTAATATACAGGTCCTATACCTGCAATCCCCACATCCACAGATGAACTTATGTTCACTATTTTCACCTTTGAAAATCCACCTCCCATCCCATCGACATCATCATCAACCTCTCCAATAAGTCATGACATTGAACATACATTGATTCCATTAGGGCCTCTCATATTTCAAATACCATTGTTATACCCCCCCATGGGAGTGTAAGGGATGCCAATCATGTATCATCTCACTCTACATGGGCTTACTTTAAGAATTATTGTGTGGTACCTTACACCACCCTACCCAGACATTTGTGTGGTACCTTACACCACCCTACCCAGACATTTGTGTGGTACCTTACACCACCCTACCCAGACATGGCCACAAAACTAGTAGTTGACTATGAGTTTATACCATTTGGGCCACTTATTCCATTCAAACCACACACCAAGACACCGATATCTATGAATAAAATCCCATTGATTGTAACTAAAACAAAAAATTGTGGCAAAAGGGAGCCCAAGTTGAAATCCCCCATCGAAACTAACCCTCTTCATAAACCACTTTTGGTGGTTACCAATCCTAAATCAATGGGAATCACTCAACCTAAGTTGAAAGCTCCCATAATGACTGATGCTCCTATAATGTGGGTCAGCTGACCATGTTCCCTGTGTGGGAAGTAAGACCATGTGACCAACCTGTGCCACACCTTTCCAATACACTTGTTAATGTGATTCATGGGACCTATACTATAGTAGTGGGAACACCTTCAACCTTGCCTTTTCCCAACAAGACCACTAAGTCAAATTGGTTACGTATCGATCATGTATGTTCAATTTTCTTTTAGTTCAGGAACTATATGTACCATTTTCCTGACCTCCCTCGATTTTGGGATTTCTTGGTGACAGTTCACCTCACCCACACTTTGGTTGAGATTCCTTCACCTAAACCAAAATAAAAATATTCCATGAACATTGTTACTACATCGGTGGTAAAACTAGTTGTGTCTACCCCATAAAATATCATCTTACAGGTATCTATCACTAAGACTCCTACACCACAAATACCACAACCTACACATATTAAACCAGAAGCATAGCATGATGGATGTGCATCTTGTGAGAACCATACTCATGTGAACCCAAACTGGAATGGCACAATTGTGCTGAATCATATTACCTCACCATTATCTTTGCCGATTGAGTCTAGATATCCTAGGATCACATGCCCATGTCAATCATGTGTTGACACTTCTCTCTATTCATTCCAATGTCCCATATTATGAACTAATGAGAAGTACGCCTTGAGCATATGCATCTATAGGAGTGGGCTATCAAGCTTTCTAATTCCCATCCTTTAGTTTGTAACATGGAGAGATAAAATTGGGTGTAGGTGTTATAAAAATTCAGTAATTTGAGTGGGATATCAACGTTTCTAACTCCCATCCTTTAGTTTGTAACACGCAGAGATAGAATTGGGTGCAGGTGTTATAAAAATATAGTAATTCGAGTGGGATATCAACCTTTCTAATTCCCATCCTTTAGTTTGTAACATGCTGATGTATATGTGTTTTGATATTGAGGATATGGGTTTATGTGAACATATGGATTTCCAAGTGTTTTTTAATTAAAGTTATAAAAATGTCATTTTGAATTAATGCAAGGTTATATTTCTTAAACAAAATAGAAACTATTAGGTTTCAAGAGGAAGTCATGGATACATTGAGCAATGCATTTTTGTATTCTCTAAAGTATAATATATTACTGCTGTTTTGTTTAGAAAAAGGATAATAACATATAAATAAATATTAATAACATAATAACATCTAAATACATACTAAACTTGGTTGGATGCAAATCTGCTCTAATTTTCAAATTTTCAATATTTTAGACTTAAATTAAATGTACAATTATATATATGCCTATGCCCAAATCCATGCAAGTTTAAGGTTGTACAACCCATTTAGTTTTGGTAACTTGTGTAGTTCAATATATTAAAGGGATAAGAGGTGGTTCATCATTTGTTAGAGGGATAATCCGCTTGTCATAATGTCATATCAGCACGAAAATTGAGATTACATTCATTCATAATTTATAAATTCATAGTGGATCAAAAAGAACATATATGTCACTTATAAGAATTGAACCTGGGTGGGGAGGATAACATTGATTCCTCCCAACCACCAAAGCTACAACCAATGGATACATTTATAAATTAGCCAAAGTCTAATGTTCAGTTTCAAATTTACGTCAATTTTGTTTATGTTAGAAGCACACAAAGACTTTGAAGTAAATAAAAATGCTACTATGGATCAAGTATCAAGCAATCTATATGTAGAACGAAAAAATTATTATTATAGTAATATGTTTTTTATATGTAAAGTCTGGGTATGTCCTAGTCATTGATATTTGATTTAATGCTCTCTCTCTAAACAAAATCATGGTTTTGCAATTCCTGTAAACTAAATCATGGCTAGTTGTTTTTTAGCAGAAAAAACCTATCCTTGATATTCCATTAGAACCAAAGGGCATCAAATGTGCCATCCACAGTGGGAAATACATAATAGTGCCATCATTTATCACTCATAAAGTCCCCAAATACTAGAGTTACAAGCAGGCACTGGAGGTACTGAGGAGGAGTCAAAAGATCTCTTCACAATAAGAGGTCAACAGATGGACAGGAAGTTAATAGTTCTGAGGCATAAGAAGAGCCTGGATTGCAGATCCAAAGATGTTCCCCATCCGAGACAAGACAAAGGAATCCAACTGAAAGTGCTTAGAAGTAAAGGGAGACAAAGCTCCAGCACTAGCTCTTTAAAAGACCTTCATTAAACCACTCGAACATAGAGTGTTTTCATAAAATTCGGAGTAGGATCAAAGAAGGGGGTTCAAGAGTAAAGCATATTTGGATAGGAAATCCACTTTCTGGTTATGCTCCCTGAAGACATGACTGATGTCAACATCTGCTGAATCTTGAATTAAGTCTCTGATTCTAGTACACCAATGGGTAAGATCTAATGAGGAGAGATTATGTTTCCCACAAGCCCAGTTGATGATGACCTGAGAGTTGCCAAAAATATACTTTATTGGTATACCCAATGCCTTTGCTGCCACAAGGAGGGTCCAGAGGGCCATTAGCTCGGATTTGGTATTGGTTGATGGAACACATCCCATCTAAAAGTGAGAACATGTTGATCACTGATATAAATCAAGGCACCTGCCCCTCCAATAGTGTTAGTAGCAGCACCGTCAAAGAACCCACAGGGGTAGCATAAATAAGGGGCCAGACCTATGTTCCTTGATTGAAATTTACCCCAGACTTTGGAAAATAATGCATGAAGTAATTGATATTGTGGATAGCCTCCCCCAGTCTAACAGGTTTATTATCAAAGAGATTTTTGTTCCTTATGATCCAGATACTCCAGAACACAAAAAAGGAAAGATATTTGTGAGCTGCATGATGCAATTGGGAGGAAAACCAGTGTTCTAAACTGTCTCTGAGAGCCATGTCTGTCCCTGGCAGAGCACAGTTGAAAAATGTGCAGTAATGTGAGAATATTGTAACCATGAAAGGGCGGATTATAAAAATATGGTTTATTGTGTCTTCTCCAGCCTTACATATCATATAGATGCTTGGACTGGACCGACATCTTTTCATTAGTTTTTCCCAGGTAAGGATCTTACCTTTGATTAAAATCTAGCAGAAGCATTTGAGTCTCAAAGGGAAAGCACAGTTCCAGAGTCTTTTCACTAAGCAGTCCTCTTTAGGAGAAAAAGTCACAGAGAGCATCTGGCCGTATGCTAAGGCAGCAGTGATGTTCCCATCCTTTTTATTGTCCATCCATAGGAGCTAGTTTGCATTGTTGCTTAGTCTTATACCCCCATATTCCAAACCTGCGACATAGTTATTCCATTGAAGGGCTTAGGAACCCCCCAAATTTATATCCTTAGAAGAGATCTACTAGTTCGAGGCTTCTGAGAATGGATTATGGGGGTGCTACAGTGTGGTGATACCGGAATCATGCAAGAAGGAGATAAGGTCCCAAGGGAGAAAAGGAGACAGACAAGTACCTATGATAGGGTCTATTCCCACCCGAATATTTGTTTCAACAGTAGCCTGCCAAGAGAGTGATCGCCCCATCCAAGTGAGTTTGAGGAGAAACCCAGGGCCACATGATCGAAGGGTTTCTAACAGTAAATTTTTTTTCATGAATCCAAGACTCTAGAGTAGAGTTCTTCAGGTATTTAGTGTAAATAACCTAGGACCATAAGCCTTTCCCTTTAAGAACCAACCAGAGTGATTTAAGGTGGAGAGACATACTA
This sequence comes from Pseudotsuga menziesii, assembly GCA_001517045.1. Classification (NCBI taxonomy): domain Eukaryota; kingdom Viridiplantae; phylum Streptophyta; class Pinopsida; order Pinales; family Pinaceae; genus Pseudotsuga; species Pseudotsuga menziesii. The sequence continues at coordinate 111,427 of LPNX011188754.1, read as the reverse complement.
AACCAATCTAAGTTTTTTATCCCCTGGCCACTAAGGTTTAGGGGTTTAGATAGGGAATTCCAGTCCATTATATTAAAATGTTTGCTTTCCCCCTTAGTTCCCCATAGGAAGGAAAAAAATATTTTCTTGAGCTTATTTAGGATGAATTTGGGGAGGGGGACCAAGGAAAACCAGTAAACAAGGATGTTGGAAAGTACTGCCTGAATGAGTACCAATCTACTGCCAATAGAGAGGAGCTTATTTGACTAGAGGAGGATCCCTTTTTCAAAATTTTCCACTAGCTAGTGCCAATCTATAGTCCGATAACCAAGGGGTTTGATAAAGAAACCGAGATATTTGAAACCTTGTTGGATAAGATTAGCTTTGAAGGGTAAGAAGTGTTGAATATCCTGTAAGATACCTGGATCCATTTCATTATATAGAAAACATGACTTGTGCATACTAATACTCATACCAGATGCCGAGCAGAAGGTTTCCAACAATACATCAAAATCCATCCATTCCACCACCGTGCCATTGCCAAACAGAATGACATCATCTACGAAAAGTAGATGTTTTAGGTATAAAGTGTCAGAGATCTTTATGCCTCGAATTTTACCTATGTTCTTAGCATCTTTTATGAGGAGACTGAGCCCTTCGATGACTAAAATAAATAGTAGAGGAGATAAAGGGAAGCTCTGCCATATGCCACGCGATGTCGTGAAGAATATGGAAGGAGTACCATTTATCAGAATCAAAAAGTTTACCATGGTAACACAATCCATAATCTAGTTAACCACTCCTATAGGGATTCCAATCTGAAGGAGGATGAGTCATAATATGGTCCAGTTGACCTTGTCGAAGGATTTTTTCAAGGTCGAGCTTCAATACCATGGCACAGTTTTTTTTCTTGATGGTATGGAGCGCTTCCTGAGTGATACCAATAGGTTTAGCTATCTGCCTCTGTCTCAAGAACCCAAATTATTCAGGTGAAATGGCTTTATCCAGGAACGACTTTTGTTTGAGGGCAGCAATCTTTTCTATAAGCTTGTAGATGAGGTTGCAAAGAGAGATAGACTAAAGTCCATGAAAGTAAGAGGCTTATCCTTCTTGGGGATGAGGGAGATAAAGGTGGATTTTAGGGCACCTTCCATCCTACCCTCAAGTCTGGAGAGTTCAATAGCAGCAAGTAGGTCATCCCCCAAGAGGTCGATAAATCCTAGGAAAAATTCCACTGGCTAGCCATCCAGCCCGGGGCTGCTGTCCTTTTTGAAACAGATAAGAGCCGATTCGATCTCCCTGAGGGAGATTGAAGAAGTGAAAGAAACTGAGATAGTTGCTGATAGGAAGGACGGGAAGAGGTTAATAATCTTCAGTTGGTTAGATATATTTGATGTTTTATCATCCTTGAAGGTCTCAGAGAAATGTTTTACTGCTAGCTCCTTAAGCATTGACTCATCTTCCACCCACACATTGTCCTTGTTTTTCAGTGTCCAGATGGAGTTATGGCTCCTTCTCATAGAGGCAATCGAGTGGTTGTATCCCCTAATTCAGCCGATTTAATTCTGCTTTTGAGCATCCAAGTTAAGATTTCATGTGATAGGATCTTATATTTTTTTCCCTCGGAGCTTTCAGGGAAGCCAAACCCTCCACAAAGAGGATATCGAAGGGATTTGTTGCCGGAAGGGAATGTATTTCTTTTTCAAGTTCTCTATGTTCTTTTTGCATATCGACACTGCGTCTATGGAGCCATTCCTTTACCCTTTCCTTGAGGGATTTGAGTTTGTGGAAAAGGCCCTGCAATGCATTTAGGGGGGAGTCCGACACCCAAGAGGACCAGAAATTTTTTACTAAATTGAAAAAATATTCCTTTAGAATCCATGCTCGATTAAATTTGAAAGGTAAATTTGTGCAATGGCTTGTCTACCCTATTCCAAGCATAAAGGGTAATGGTTTGAGACCTCAGACAAAAGAGTCCATACCCTATGACGGTGCAGGTCTTGGAATCAGTGAGGAGGATACCAAGAATCGATCCATCCATTTACTGATACCCTCGTTTCCCCCCCTTCCATTTTTCCAAGTCAGGCCCACAGAAGGAGGTGCCTCCCCTCAATTCAAATTTCCAAGTCTATGAGGTGCCTCCCCTCATAGTTGTGATATTTCAGAAACTCTCCTCAATTCACTAAGTTAATGGTTTTGTAATTTAAGAAAGCTAATTGATTCTAGTCTTTATATTTTAATGGAAACTTGGTTCTATCTTAAACTGGTTGTCCTAGTAGGATAAGTTCTCTAGTAGTATAATCATTTTTTATTTTATGAAACATACATCATGTCGAGAAGTTCGATAACAAGTTGTATTTTGAAAGATAATATCAATAAGAATGATGCTTCTATGTGCCATGAGAAACTAACAGAGATGGATATTTATGGATCTCTGGGTATTTCTATTTGTATGGCTTCATCTTAATTTTTTTCCCTACAAATGGTACTAAAATGGCCTTTCTATGACTTAGACACTTTCTTGCCTATCTTTCCTTTGCAAAAATTATAGTGTGATCTACCCACACAAATTTTACATGGTGATTCAATGCTTAAACCTAGTAATCATTATTGTCATCTTCTCACACAAATATGATATCTTAAATCAATTGTTAAATCCAATAATCATGATTGTGATCTTCCCACAAAAAAATGACATGGTAATTCAATGGTTAAACCTAGTAATTTCGATTATGATCTTCCCACAAAAATATGATATGGTAATTCAATGCATCATTAATGTTAGAATATAATCCGTAGGGATTATATATTGTAAATAAATAAATAAATCTGAAAAGTAGGAAGCTGAAAAGGCTAGGCGGAAGGTGAAACACAACTGTCATATGAATTGTATAAATATATGCAATGGCATTGGAATAAAAAAAATCGGGAGTTATACCTATCAGTGGTATCAGAGCTTGGCTGCCTGCCATAACTCCTGGCTGCATTGCATGCTTGCCATTCTGCTCACCATTCTGACCTCCATTATGCGCCATGCATAGTCTACACCCTCCTGGCTGCCAGACTACTCACTCATTTCCTTTTCCTCTGCCAATTTGTTTCAGGTTGCTTGCAATTCGTTGCATGCTCTTTGATAGCCCGAACGACTGAATTCTTGGTCATACGTTTGGTAAATTCATATGTTTGCTTTACTTAACCCTAGTTTTTCCGTGAAGTGCATAAACCCTAATTTTTTTACCTAATTCCTTTGCATGGAGTGACTGTGATTTCCTCCCTTGAACTGAAGCTGCTCGTTGGCCCTCTCTCTTCATTTTTGTGTCGCCTTGAGATATCTATCAGAGGCACTTTTGTCTTTATTCATTTGTCTCTTAACGCTGGCATCCACCCCGTAGCCTTAAGTTCAATGCCTAAAAATGGAAATTGAAGTAATGCTCCCTACGTGGCACTTGAAGCTGGATTGGTAGTCCTCTTGTAATGCTCCCCACCTATTTTTTTCTTGACAACAATCTCTTTGAGCTGACGATGCTGAAGCATGTTACCTTTATCAAAACCATTGCTCGACTGATCAGTATTTCTCATCGTGTAGTGGAATTACTCAATCTTTTGGATTAGGGTTTGAAAAACCTGCAGCGTCCCAACATCCAATTCTTACAAAGCTTCCTCGCTATATAGCTGGAGCTTGAAGGCACAATGTTTAAGATGGTTTCGTAGTGAAGAATACATTCTTTGTGAAGAATTTATTCTTCCTCGAGCCTGTGCTGCAGTGAAGAATACAGTTTATTTTGTGAGATAATATCAATAGAAATCCAACTCAATGAGTTCACTTTCCTATCATGCTTCTAACATGTTTAATGAACAACTAACATAGATGGAGATTGATGGAAGTCTAGGTAGTTTTGTCTATATGGTTTTGTCTTTTTTCTTTTCTTTCTAGAAATGGTACTAAAATGGCATTTTTGTAAGTTTAAATTCAATCACTTCATTTCAATACACTTTATATGTGGTATTGACACTAACTTCAAACACTCTATTCTTGCATCTTTGATTTTCCCACAAAAGTATGATATGGTAATTCAATGCCTAAACCCAAAAATCCTATGTGGTGCATGCTTGGGAACTCTTTATTCACACTTACTACCCGATGAAATTTTAACAAACATTAACTCTGACGACTTTTAGCACACTATGGTTAGATGGTACAAGTTTTGTGTTCCAAAAACTTGTAGGGTTCTAGATTAATGGTAGAGAATCTACATTATATATAATGCAGAAGGTTGGTGGTTTGATTCCATCCTTCCCTATTATAAATACTTGTATTCTATATATTCTCGAAAGAGACAAAAATGATATGGACAAACAATACTTGAAACAATACATCTTTCTTTTGTCTCAACATGAGAGTATGTGGTTAGTTATAGAGACAATACAATTTATAGTTGACTTATTATATATTTTCTTTATAGAGACAATATTTTAAGAAACTTAGTTAAAGACAATATTTAAGACATTACACACTTTTTTTTGTCTCAAATAGAGACACTAGTTTAAAACAATAATTTAATACACTCACTTCAAGACAATATTTAAGACAATACACAAGTTTTTTTTTGTCTCAAGTTGATACAACTTACACAAATATTGTCTTAAATATGGTCTCAAAACCCCACTCTATGTAGTAGTGCTACTACCACTTAGATATAAATCACAATTCTAACACAAATAGGGAATTATCGTTGCAAGCATTTAACTATTTTTCACCCTCTGCATTGTACATTTGCACTTTCAAAAGAACAATGTAATATTTATGTTCTTACTAGTATAAAATGAGAGAGAAGTGACCAAAAAATGACCAAAATCCACATATAAATGACCACTTTTGATTTGGCAATCACTGGTGGCTAATTTCCAGTCTCTTATCACGCGACAAAAAATGTAGTCATATTTAGTTTGTTCATTTATAGGTTATATTGTGGACATTAATTTAGTCATTAATTGGCCACCAAAACTGCCATTTGTTTATTTATATGTGAATTTTGGTCTTTTTTTTGGTCACTTATCTCTCATTTTTTGGTTACTAATTCAGTCATTTTTAGTCATTTTATATGCAAATTTTGGTTGGTCATTTATCTGCCATTTTTTGTCACTGAGTTAGTCATTTTTAAATGATATTGTCATATCAGTAGGGCATAGAGGAATCGGATCACCAACCCCCTTCTTGTAATGTAGGTGCTATTCCATTGAGATAGAACCCTTTAAGAATTCAGGAACCTAACTTATAGAGTTCTGTATAATGGTAAAAAAGATCAATACATGCCTTTGAGTATCTAATGACTGACAAAGGATGATAGACTGTATAAATTTATAATATATGATCAAGAAAGTTATGAAAACCATGCACATAGTTATGGAAATGCTATAGGACTTTGAAATCCAATAGGAAGAAACAAAACCCTGAGAGATCAACCCATTTTGAAAACTTGTTTGAACCCTTGTAAAAGTACCTAAAGGTTCTAACTAGATGAACTCAAATTGAAAATTAGTCGATAACCCATCAAATAAACTAAGAAAATACAAAAAAAGAGGGTAAGCCTCCTAAGAAGTGAAATACAACTTATCCAACAAATAATTCTCTTTCAATATAGAAAAAATAACCAAAAATATATTTTAAGAACTGAAAATAATAAAAAATATATATGGATCAACAAGAAAATATAATTTTCTTGTTAGATTTTGTTCCGAATGCATGCACATCACAAAAAGAACCTTGTAGATAGCTAGATGAAGATGCATTGCATCTTCTTGGAAGAACTTAGCTTCAAGGGAAGGAAGTTACAATCAATGGACAAATTGTGGCAAGTGCCTAAATAGATCCACTCTATTTTTAGCTTCAATTTTCTCGACCAGTGAACATATCTTTGAATTTCCCACTCGATATTCATCATCAAATTGCATTTGAACACCAAGTACATTTTTATTTTCTCTTTTTCTAAGCACCTTGCCATTATTCTTCTCTCTAAACTTTAAATTGAATTGATATCCACATTATTCTCTTTCCTTTCTGGTGGAGGGTTTGAACCCTTTGTGTATTTTACTGGTCCATTCCACCCTTGTTTCCACTTACATAAAAATTTCATGAAACATTACTATTAAAATAAAATTATTTGGTAGACCAATCTTAACCACTCCTTGCTAATGTTGAAATGTAATTGTAATGTAATTATTTGTAATTGTAATGAATCATATAACTTGATTGCAAACTAACATAAGTTAAAGTATGAAGAAAAGGAATGAAAAAATGTGACATAATTAATAAAATAAAGCTCGTAACAAAAGAGTAGAGATGATCCTACACTATAGGATGATGACATATGTCACCAGGGTAGTTTTTAGGGGCGAAATTTCATCAATTGGCTATTTTTTGGGTTTTTTTTCCAAAAACTAAATTTGTTATTTAGTTATTTATAGTGTCTAATATGATCTATATTTACATAGAATATGTTTTTTTTCCATAATATTCACCAAAATTTATACATTTTAGTGTTAATTTGATTTTTCATACCTATCTATAAACATGTTTTTTTCAATCCAAAACAATCACCTAGAATACTATACTTAAGTATAATATTAGAATCCTTAAAAAATACACTATACATCACACTGAAAATATCTCAGTTTAAATTGGTTTAAAATAAAGGGAAATATGTGTGCGCTGTGTATGCATATAGCTATACACATATAGATGTTTGTAATACATGTGCATTCCAAACCATATATTTCATATTACAAATAAACATATATTTCCACGTTGAACTCACTACGTCTAGGTATTTTTTACATATTGTACATGAGCATATTTCCATGTTAACCAATAATATATTTCATATTGTAAATAATCACATATTCCCATGTTGACCCCATGTATTTTCAATTGTAAATAAACATGCATTTCCATGTTGAATCATAACTGTTATCATTGATAGTTAACTTCAATTTGAAAAAGTAACGAAATCCTTCTACAATATAAAAAATATAGATTTCTCCCATCTATGTATTAGAAGCACTATTTCTAAATATATAGATAGATAGATTGACATCACTTTTTTTACCCATCCTTTTCAAACCTTCCATTGCATTCTTTCCTACCCTCAATTTTTATTACTCCTCACTCTCTTTCCCTTTCCCAACAATTCTTTACTTCCATGTCCTTTACTCTTGCCCACACTTGATTTCGTTCTCTTATCTCTTGAGAATTGTGTAATCATCACATTTGGATAGAGTTAACTCATCAAATTTGATTAAAGAATTGATGTAATCATTTATTATAATATTAAGTTGTGTTTAAGACCAAACTAGTCATCTTGATTACGGTCATAACGCCTCCTTCGAGAAGGCACCCAACCTAATTGAGTTGTGTATAAATACACAACAAATCTATTACTTGTATAATCGCCTTATGATATTCTTGATCATTCTTTAGCCTACAAGTATTAGTATTTTATAAAATGCTTTATAACAAAGGGGTCCTATATATTTCGCAATTATTTATGCTTCAACATTTTTCTCTATTGTACATGGGTTTATTTCTCTATAACTTACTCATGTTGACTTTCTCTCACTACAGTTTCATTCTACTCGATGATTTATCTTTAGGCGTTGTGCTGTCATGATGTTATTTTTTCTTTGTTTATTATGTTTTCGACACGGAATATATATGAATTGGTTAGGCCAATTAAGTCGAGAGGTATATTTAAACTTTTTAGTTTTCAAATGTTGTTAATATAGTTTGATTAATTTTTATTTTTTGAATTATTTAAATATTGATTTAACTTAATTTCTATTGGTCTTTTGTAGGTGATGTTTGCTTGGTTATTTGTGCCCCAAGACCCGGCGGCGTGATAACGTAAGAAGTGGCATTGGAAAATGCTTAGGTTGAGTTAATGGTATTCACAGTGGTAGTTGGTTTGTTAATACAAAATAGTTCACTCTGACAACCTAGAAGTTGTACACTTGCAGTGGCAGTGGACGTGTGGATATCTGCATGCATCTCATGTGTGGCCTTTGCATGCAGTGCATGCATAGATTTGAAATTTGAAATGACAGACGGAGGCAGGTTTCTATGTTTGGTCCTTATTCTGTCTAGTTTTTAACATTGGTTTTATTCATTATTTTAAATGAATTCTTACTATAGACGTGGTAAATTAATCTTGTTGTCATGAGATCATTATGCTTCATATTACGAATCATGTGGTGAAGCCCAACATTGAATTCATTAACCAAAATAAAGATCCGTCAATTTGGTTTAATATTTTATGAATTCTATTATAATTCTCCATGTTATTATATATTCTCTTTAATGGAAACTGCACAGTTTGACATCGGTATAGAAAATCCAAATCCCTTTGAGCTTTCATTCATTCATTATATTTTCATCACAATATTTTATATAAAACACAGCTGCAGCTACGGTCTACAAACAACCAAAACCATTGTGCCGAGACTCTGCTGATTTGATTGCAACTCCGCCCATAAAACACTTCAAGTCACGTGCATATCAACTGCCACGCGGAAATCACCTCTACTGTTTGTGGCACATAATATTCATTTTCTTTTTCTGTTCCAGTGGCTTCATTGTTTGGTTGCTTACTTTTCACCTACAGACTTACAAGACGAGGACTACCAGTTGCTTGCTTGCTTACTCGCACGATGTTATTGGAATACTAGTGAGTGAAGAAGTCAGTCACTTCGTTTACTGGAATGATGGAAGAAGCGGCTCGGTTTCCACAGTGGCTTTGACAGGCATCCAGTTTGGCCTTGCATTGTGCAGGGAAATTGTAATTGGATGCACGAAATAGAGAAGAATAATGGGAAATTGGGTTGGCATTTAATATATTTTATATTTCAATTTAGTTAAAACTCATTTTCACGCCAATTCAAATGAATAAACAATATATTCTTCAAGAGTGCTTAAGACATAAATATTGATAAGATTATCTCCTCTTGCCTGATTTATTCTCTGGACATTGTCCCAGCTTCAATAAAATACCCAATTTGCATTATATTTTATGTACTAAATGAATAAATTATATGACTGAAATTGGAATTTCAAACAATGTGTTATATCAAATTTAAGGGATGGAATTTCATGAAGAATCTGATTCTGTGTGGAAAAACTATATGCAAATGAATAAATAAACCGCTAAAAAGTTTGCTTCAGATATCCTCGGGTAAAATATGTAGCTGTTGTCTTCCTAGATTATGAATCCATGGAGGATATAAGCTGCTTTGTATCATCTAAATGTTGGTCTATAGAGGTTTTTCCTGTGGGTGTTAGGTTACCAAAGGGGGATTTGCATCTAGGTGATGGTATAAGGGGTGTCGCAGATTACCCAGCTAAAATCCATGTCAAGGCTTTAAAGTTGGTTAATACACTTAGGGGTACTTCCCCTCAACTTTTGAATTACCTGTGTCACCAGGTGATGGGTCACCAGCAACACACTCTATACTTAAACCTGAAGACTACTTAAAATATAATTGCTTCCCAAGCTGATACGATTGTATTACATTTTTTTAGTTAATCATTTCGAGCAGCTTGCTGGGAGGAATTTCTAGTTTCTGAATTTCAAGTTCTCCTGAAAAACTTCTTTTGTAGTGTATAGGATCTTGATTTTCTTTCTCACCCCAGTCTTTGTTCTTTCAGTACCCTCGGTGCTTCCCAGTTGAGAAAGTAATGAAGACATGATAGTTTTAAATTCACTTCCATTTTGTTCCTCATCATGGAATGGAGCAATGTTATTCTTATCCTCATCCAGAGTGTTAATCTCTATGAGTGCCTCATGCAGGATATTGGCTTTAAGTGTATTAGTAGGCTGGTTCTCCTCTCTCTCTGGTTCTATATTTGTCAATCTAGTGTTGTTCTGATCAATGTCCATACTGTTACTCTGTGTCTCCTGCAAAAAAATAGAGTCCAGTGTCTCAGTAGGGCACTTCCTTTTCTTTGATTCCTTCTTTGTAACACCAATACTGTGCTCCTCTTTTAAAAATAAGCCAACCTGTAAAATGGAAACCACCTTTGAAGTCTGAATGTGTATGTTAAACAAAATATAGCAAATTTTTTTTTTTTGGTTGGGAGTACACTTTTAACTAGTTATCAGCCTTCACGACTCTCTCATCCTTGGTAATGAGCTTATAATTTTCTTGTTATGAGCAGTAAAGAATCTCGACAAAATCTCAGGTGGGGTTTGGCTGGGGTTGGGTCGCGGCTGGGATAGAGAGGGTTTAATAAACTTGTTTGAGAAATTACGAACTAAATTGTTTTTATGGGAAAGGTAACACCTAAAGGCCAAATAATTAACATTGTATAGGAAATGGCTCTTAATTTGTTGAAAAATAGAAACCAACCATGATCCAAAGTCATTTCCGCCAAAATAGAATCATGCAAAGAATTGCAACATAATTACTAATTCCACAGTAACTCTGAAAATCACGGTTATTGTAACTTTTCATGAAGTTTCCTAGAAATTTTATTATATATTAGATTCTTTGTTTCACAAAAACGTTACACTAAAAAAAAAATGTTTTGCAAATTCAAACCCCTATATAGGGATGCAACTATTCAAGATTTAATCGGGAAGTTGGACTCACCATCACTACCCTGTAGCATGACAACACTATCATGTAATTTAGTATTTTATGTAGCTTTATATTTTAGAAAACCACGGGTATTTAAGTGCGCTTTGCAACCTATTCTTGCAGCATAATTATAAATGATGTATTTAAAATGGTTTTATAGAAATGAAAGAAGAGGTATGCTTTTTAAATTCATTTTAAAAAATGACATACTGATTAAGTGCCTGCCATGAGCGAAAGAAAACTAAAACAAAATGGAAAATAGAGAGATCCTTAATTCTCATTTGTATCAAATTAAATTTGGTTGTTTGGTTGATGGATGAGAAAATATTTTTAATTTTTTTGATCATTTTGGTTGATGAACCAAAAAATATTTTAAATTGTTTTGAATGATCTGCAATTATTTTAAATTGTCTTGAATTTGGTTCATGAATCTTAATAGATTATTATGTCATTTAAAAGGGTTTGTTCTTAAAATTGTAATTGCAATTGAATTTTTGTTTTTGAATTTTTGAGAAGCTGACTTATAGATGGTTTTTTTTTGTACGACACATTGATGCACAACTGAAACCAAAAATCCAAATGATGATGGCAAACCATTTCCAACTACCCAGATAGGTCCTTCGATTAGCACTGCCAGTACAGAGAGCATTCCAACTACTCCCAGGATAGAGGAGCAATTAAAAATATCATCCCAATTGTTGAAATTCACATTCAATGAACTAAAAGCTGCCACTAGGAACTTTAGGATTGAGAGTGTTCTAGGTGGAGGTGGGTTCAGCTATGTTTTCAAATGCTGGATAGAAGAGAATGGTAATTCCACTGTCAAGCCGAGCACCAGCCTCACTGTTACTGTTAAGACACTTCAGGTTTGTTTGATATGCAGGTTGCTATTTTTTAGTTCTCCTTCTTGATATTTGCAATATAGGGTAGTTTTCCCTAAGTTTGTTTTTCAGGTTCCTATTGATTTGCATTGAAATTGGGTGATGGGATTTCATGTTGGCTGAGGATTTGTATTTTTAAGAAGCTTGAATGCTCTATTTTGAGGGCCAACTATGTGAGCTAGTCCAATAGTGTTGATTTTAGGATTTTTAGTAGGATTGTCTATGAGATTTTTTTGTATCTTGATGACCTAAATGTTGTCGGTACTTTTTCTGCCTATGCCTAGAAGCCTTAGACAACTTTGATAGTAGAATCAATCCAGAATATCTGCAAGGAATCTGAATGTTGGGAAGAAAATAATTGCTGGCATGTGCCAAACCTATTTACATTGTTAAAGTTTAAATAAAACCTAAAAAAAAATAGATATATAAAACAAATGTTTTTGTTTATTTGGTGTGATCATGGAAGGATTAGATACAAGTGAGGATGCTAATATTTATGAAACTTTCAAGTTAATGTACAACAACATGTAACAATGTCGAGAACATTGCCACCAAGTGGCTCTTGTTACATGATTTTTTGTTTGTTTTGATTCCATTCATTTCTCTTTTTGTCATAATCTCAATAGTAGCTTACAACCAAGCATTTGCTTTCCTCCTACTTGCAATAACAAAATAATCCAACTAGGGGGTATAATGTTATGTAAGACCGTGAATACCGAAGAAGATGAAGGATGAGGAAGATTAAATCCTATATTATTCACTAGACTTGTCTAAAAGGGTGGAGAACTATGTACCCTAGGTCCATCAAAGTAAAGGGAAGCACTAATTCATTCGGGGAAAAGGGTCCTTGAAGCAGAGAGCTCAAGAACCATAATCTTGCAAAAACAAAGATTACATAATCAAGAATGGTTTTTGAAATTCTTGTGTATGAGCTAGATCGAATAACAAACATGCCCTGAACTAGTGTATGATCTAGATCGAGGAGCAAGGCCTCTTGATTTATATCTATTCTATTTTTAGCAGTAATTTAAGAGTTGTTTTCACATTTTTTTTTCTTTTTCTGATTTTGGTATTAATTTAGGGGTTTCTTTCATAATCCCACATTATACTTACATTAGGTATTATTTTAGTCTCACTAACCTACTTTTGTGGTCACTTGTTAAACATTAATAAAATTATCTTATCTTATTTTATATTTCAATTTTATCAATAAATATTAGAAAAATAAATAAAATATGTGTTATGTTATGACTGTCTCTAGAATTTAATAAGTCTTTCATCCTTTTCTCTATAATTTAATAAGTCTTTCATCCTTTTTTTTCCTCTACACAAAGAATGAACAAGCGTGTATAATTAAGAATGAAAAAGGGCTTTAGGATTTTGAGGTTTTGTAATATTTAAGCATGTGTCAATACACACAACCTTAAGCAGCACACATGGCCTTGACAAAATCTTGGATCATTGTATGATGTTGTTGAGTATCCACCATCCTAGATCCAAATCCTAGGCTCTATCAAGCGCCGAGAGGGATCAATATCTCGAGTTGCAAACCTCTCTAAAGGTATTGCACTGAAACAAAATTGTCAAGAAATGATTGCACCTCAAGAGATTGATCTTTCTGAGGGTTTGATAGAACCTAGTATTTATATCTAGGCTCGTTTAACCTTAAACACCAACATCTAACATTTATATAAATAATAACATCTAATTATTTTAACATAATATCTAATTTTAATGTAACATTTATTTAACATTTAATATCAACTTATTATTATATTTTAATTATAAATATAATGAGATTTTCAAAATTTAAACATTTTAACATAATATCTAATTTTAATGTAACATTTAATTAACATTTAATATCAACTTATTATTCAGTTTTAATTATAAATTTAATGAGATTTTCAAATTTTGAATATAAATTTTAAATATTTTAAAATTTGAATATAATCGAATATTAAATATTCAAAATTTAAATATTATTAAGATTTAAATATTATTGAATTGATATTTTAATCAAATCAAACATTAATACATCAATTTAAATATTTGAAAATTTAAACATTATTAAATTATCAAACAAATTTTTTTTTAACCTAATCCACACCTTACCTTAATGCAAGTTTATGAATCTCTCCCCACATATAGGTCACATGGCAGCCATCCACCAACCCCAAACCGAAGGTAAGGCTACACTAAAACATGTTTCCCTCCTCACACATTATTTTTTACACCCAAAAAAAACAATGGCTCTACAACTGTGCAAGGAGAGGGATTCACTGCTAGTCATCAGAGCTGCATAGTAAGGAAGAGGGAGATATCCCTTATACTTGCGCGAGGCGTCATAGGAAAAGCTTCTAAGTATGGAAACGTTGGAAACCTTAGAGGTATCTAAGAGGAGAAGTAGGGTCAGTTCCAGCTTGAAAGGTAAGTTTAAAAAAATAGCTTGCTCCTTTGCTAGGGTTCTCCCCAATCCCTACAGAGCTACTCTACCTCCTATGACTGACATCCAACTCTCTTGTATCTCCCTTGGGAAGACATGTAGTGCAACCTAAGCTCTAGTTGTCGGCTCCATTGTTGGCGTGTGATGTGATTTATTATACGTTGAGTGCATATATGCAACCACAAACTTGTGTGTGAATGAAATGGTATCCAAGTGGATTCGACTTTGAAGGTTGGGTAATCTCTTCCTTTTTGGATGCATTATGCAAGGTATATTTCTCGTAGTGGGATGTATCTTTTCTAAACCAGTCCCCAAAACTTTACTCTATTGCACGCAGACATAGTTTCGATTGGGACTTTTGAATCAGTTTGGTAAATGTTCACAGAAAAAATGAAAATGATATGGTTGTCCAACAGTTCTGGGTTTGGATTTGAATAAGTGCAGGGGGTGTAGTTTAAAAAAAATTAATCGCTGAAATAAGCGTAGGATAAGAGATAATCGCTGGAATAAGAGATGACGATAATCTCTTATTTTAACGATTATTTCTTATAATATTATAGAAATTAACTGGCAAGAGTTAATATTCCAGAGATAATCTAATATCCTTCTTTTTCGTTCCAACGATTATCTCTTATCCTCATTAATATTCTAGCGATTAAACAATCACAGCATGTTAAACTCAGTTTTCAACTAAATGCAAAAGAACAGAAAGTAATTGACTAGAGACTGAATTTCATACCTGTGTAGTTTAATCCAAAATGTTCCAGAGTCTAGAATATGTTTGAGATGTAGATTTGATTTGCATTTTAATGTTCTATAATATATTTGTTTTTTTTAATATATAAAGGATAAGAGATATAGAATGGAGACTAGGTGACTTTTAATTTTAATTTTGTGTAGGCCTACATGTTAGGTATAAACGTCATGTACAAACATCACAACATCTCCCCCATACTGGGTTGGAAAGTGCCTCTTCGGCACAACTAGTACAAAATAAAAAAAATTAGCGACTGCGTGAAACGTTAGTCCCCACAGTGTTTTCAATTGATTTACTACCAATTTTGAACAATTTTCAATGACCCAACTATAAACACCTAAACTAAATGACTAATTTAGTCACGAGTTAAAAAATATGACTAAATAATAAGTGACACATTTATAAATGACTAATGTAAATGACCAATTTAGTCATAAAATAAAAAATGACTAGCTACAAGATTATGAAATAGTTGTTTATGGTAGTCATTTTTAATTGTGTCACTCCAACAATAAAAAATTGCAATTTTGACAATGAAGTGTTAAAATTTACTAAATTTTAACATTGGGGTGTGTGCACGAAGTTGAGGGACCTTTTAGATGCAATGGTGGAGTGAAGTCAATCACTCTTAATAAAAAAAAAAAAATCATCCCAAGCAATCCCGAACTCGCCAAGCCTAGTCCCAAGGTTGGAAATAGGCATGCCAACTAGGATAGAAAGACAAATTGTGCCTCCGTTTTAGTGAACAAAATCACGTGCGCGATTTCGTTCACTAAAACGAAGGCGCGATTTGGAAAGCCTGTTTTTTTTAAAAATTGGTTGAGGCTGTCTTTTTCTGCTCACCGCACAGCTATTGGAACAAGGAAGAGAAAATCTCGACTGGCCAAACACAATTTTGGGTGTGCCAAAGCCCTCCATCTCCACCTTTGGATAAATCTCCTATTTGTGAGGTATTTTCCTCATTTCTTTTCATGTTTTTTTTCTCTTTCTTCATCAATTTATTTGCCATTTATTGAAAAATTAAACCATATTAAATTAAAAAAACCCAATGGAATTTCCCAGTTGAAACAAAAACCCAATGGAATTGTCCAATTGAAACAAAAACCCAATGGAATTGCCCTATGGAATTGGCCAATTGAAACAAAAACCCAATGGAATTTCCCAATGGAAACAAGAACCCCAATGTAATTGGCCAATTGAAACTGATTCCCTAATTTAATGATAAAAATTAAATAATTTTGATTATTTAACAAAATTCATACCCAAAATTTCTATGCCCAATGGAAACCAAAACCCTAAACAAATGAATTTCACTATTTCCATATGCATATTCACAAGGATCCTTGTGAATCCATACCAAAATCCACAAATAAACACCTTATAATTTTGATGAAACTTCTCAAAGTTGCTCTTCCAAGAACATCAATAAACACCTTATAGTTTTGATGAAACTTCCCAATCCAAGTGTCAAAATAAGGTATAGAAGCTTCCCATGCTTTTAACAAATATTTCGTCTTGAACAAAGGGTACTTTTTGGTTACTTAGGTCAAGACAACAAATTTCAACAATAGACTCTATGAACGTGAAGATACATAGGTAGGTTGATGTATTTGATTAAACGTGCCAATCACATACTAGATCATACATGATATTTAATCCAGTGGAACCCTTGCAACCATAAAATCCATAAAGTTATGCTAAATAGCCTTTGGAGTCCAAAAAACATCACACTACAACAAATAGTTACATATCTAACAAAATCGTTGCTTATACTGGGATTTTATTCATCAACAACACATTATGCCGCCTATTCTAGCGTCTATTTGTTGCCTCTACCTGCAATTTGGGAGTTGGTCCTGCAAAGGAAATAATCAGCACCTCACAATTTCAACAAAATTTTATAATCCAAGCCTTAAAATAAGCTAGAGGAGCTTCGCAATCAACATATGCACTCAAGACACTTTATGTACACATGCATGTACTTAAAAATTAGAATTAATACTTGAATTTAGGACATAAATATGAAATTAAAAAATGTTAAATGTTTATTCTTTACTGTAAAATTCAAGATCAATTTTTAAATTTACATGATAGATTTATGTGATATGTCAATAGTTATACAGTTTTCAGTTCTTAGATATGTCATTATATCATGTGTTCATATTTCTAATGATATTTTATTTGTAGTAATGATTGTAGTGGCTACTATGAATCATAACAATGCGGAGATACTGAGGTTTATTGGCCATTTGAGAGAGATTGGTTCGGCTTGGAGGGGTGGAGATGAGCTCCACTGCTCCTTGTCAAATTCATTGTTGTCTATTGTTGATACGATCACAATATCAAATGATGATTTGTATAGCATCGCATCTTACAGGGAGAGGAAAAGGAAACAATATGCTTATGGGTTGAGTTACAATGAGGTAAAAAAGCTGAAAATAACAAAACAAGCCATCTATTCATTGTTTAGACTGCTTGGGATGGATGACATTTCGGAGATCAGTAGGCCACATATTTCTATTGAGTTGTACACTTTTCCACCCATCAGAAACAATTGGATGGATAGGTGGTACATGGTTTTTGACATCCCCCCTCACAAGAATAGGGAAGTACCGATGAACTTCCTCTGAAAATTGTATGCAAAGTTTGTAATGGGGAAACATGTCAACTATTTTGACATGTTGGGCTTCCAGGGAGTTGGTAGGGGAATGCCCCAACACTGACCCCATGCTAGGAATAGAGATGCCAATCCACAGATACCTGCACCCTGTGCCCAACTACCGAGGGCAGACATCCCTCGTGGACATGACATGGTTGCCCAGACACATGATGCATTTTTTACTCTAGCTGAGATTATCTCTCGACACATGACCACTATTGACTAGAGAGCACCCTCTTCCTCTGTCGGTGTACAACCACCAGCTTCTGGTGGTGGAGGGACATCTGTTGGTGGGGATAGACCGACATCCCATGTGCCTCAGAGCGAGCCACACGTCTGCACATCGTGTGGGGGACCCTGTTATGGTCCTGGACTAAGACATGGTACCACTATGATGACTGGTGGTCAGGTAAGGACATTGTTTTCAAACTTTGTTATTGTTCAATTTTTAATTGTTCCATACTATATCTAACATATTAAAAGATTCGTAATATATATGCAATATTTACTCTTGTAGGAGATTGATGCCTCTCACGGGGGTCGTACTGCACCCGGTGTGGTTGTACCCGAGGCCCAAAGAACCGCAATTGAGGTAATATTTAAACACTTGTCATTTTGTTATTACATATAATTTTGTTAATGCATGTGTTAGTCTTGATTAATTTATTAAAATGTCTAATATTTGCAATTTTTGAAGTTGCAGGAACCCCACTTAGAACGTGATGCTGAAGACATTGATATCAATGACATAGTCCAAGGTGGAATTTATGACTACTTGAAAAATGTAAGTACATGGGTTATGATTGAATCTTGTTTGAATTATTTAAATTTATTACTGTACACTCCTTTATAGATCGCTAATGTAAATATAATTTTTAAACTTGCAGATGCTAGAGGCATCTGAAGAGCGGAAATAAATGGATGGAAGTGGTCACTCCCATGGTGGAGATATGTCCCAGGAATGGGTAAGTATATTAAAACATGTTATTTTTTAAGTACATATTATTCCATCCATTCAAATCCATGTCTAACTATGGTAACACTTTATGAATGCAGACGTCATCGCAGATCCCTGCACCGCCTCTTTGGTTTGGATCTCCCTATAGTCCAAACATAGATAAGGGGGTTGTTTACACCATATGAGGTCCCTCTTCCTTGAACAGAGCAGGTGTGCATGAGGGTCAACCTACTCATCCCACGGTAATGTACACACTTCCAATGGCATTTGTTGGTTAGCTATGTATTCACTTCACAAGTGGGTTTTCTTAATGCTATTTTCACATGTTTACAACATCAGGATGTAGAGTCATCTGTGCCAGACCTTAGTGGGATTGTTGATGCCGCTGTCAATGCCACATATACAATAGGGATAATTCACAGTGAGGTACATCTACTTGAATATTTGTAATTGTACATTTCGTTTGTATTGTTTATAGACATGCACGATGTCTAACTATTTAATCATTTGGTGAATGTCGCCACGCCCTGGTCCATTAGTGCACGCAACTGAGGTTGATGTTCAACCTACGGATCCTCTTACTACTAAAGAGTACCAGCCTCATCACCTAGAAATGGTTTTTTCAATGAGATGTTCATTTTTTACATAATTGATTAGTACTTTCTCATTCATGTACATGTTGATAATTCTTGAGATAATTGACATATTTTTTTTATTCGCAGAGAAGCATGGCAATGAGGATCGCTGCAAGGTCGAGTACAGTAGAGGCACCTACACCCTCGACACCACAGTCACCTATACCCCCGACGGATGCAGTGAGTCTTTGTTTTATTTACAATTGAGTCATATTTTAAATTTTCAAACTTTGTTATTGATGGACAGTACTAGTTCAGTTACCTGATCAAGAAATATTGTCATTGATTTGTAGTCACCAGAGATGCACAGTGGTCGTAGACAGAGCCAAAGAGCATTAGGGTCCAAGAAAAACAAGAGAAAGTTAGAATTTTGATGTGTTAGTACAGGAAAAATATGTATTTTTATGTACAATCTACAGTTAGAGTATAGAGGCGTGGTCCAGGACAGATGTACTTTTGTTTGCACATGTACATCAAATATGTTTTTGATACATGTACATTGACAGGCCATAGATAGGCCTTATATATTTGTATTATAACTTTCATGGTATAAAAAATATTTCATATCAAGGCTCTTGAGATATTCTTGGTTCAGTCTTTTAAGTGTGATTATACATGTGTGGAAAAGAATGTTTCTATGTGTAATGTTCTCAATTTTTATATATTTTATGATTGTATGGAGATATCAGTTATAAATTTTAGAACAATGCACAGTTACAATAAATTACGTAATGACAAAAATGTACATTTTAATTGTTTTTTACCACGATCCAATTGCATATACAATGTTATATTAACAATGTCAAATTGTATTAAAAAATATGGAACATAGGTCTAATACACATTTAAGGACCCAGCATAGCTAAGCAACTGATCCAACTTGGTGGAATACAAAAGCATATTACCCACATAATAGCCTAACAAACCTTTAAAGGATGCATGAAGTTGACATGCTTAAATGATGCACTAGTGTGGTCTACATAAATAAAATTATTTTTTGGCATCATGTCTTTCATCTAGCGAATACATGGGATACGCATCAAACCTAAAAGTATCCGAGTATTATAAGGTTGATTCAAAATAATGGTTATGACTATATCCTACACATTATGTATGCCCTTCACATTATTTTATCATTTTGTTAATGTACATGGCATTTGATGAATGGCCTCGAGTAACAACTTTGAAAGAGATGAAATTTATGTGTGATTAATGTACTAGCATTTTTGAAGCATTCGTAGTGTGAAGATATATATATTTGTAATAATGGCGTAATAGAATGGCCACTTGTTTCTAAACATAAACATGTTCCATTACATGGTTACTGACTTAATGGCATTGTCTCCTCTTGCATTTCATCGTACAAATGCTCACATCTCTTATATGAGGGGAAGATCTAGAATCGCCTTCAAGCTGACCTTTATGTGCAAAAATTTCACATTCACTTACTGAGCAAAACCCTAGTTTCCAAAATTGACCAAAAAAAATGATCCCTTGTCCATGGACCCAGAGTAGAGGGCCACTCTAGCACTATCGCGATGTACTGAATCCAACGGATTTGACGGTTCATCGATCCGAGCAATGGTCATCAATCTATGGAACGTTGAATCCCACCTCCCACAGGCTTTTAGGGACACTTGTTGAATCCCTAACCGAGGCATAGGGTGGAAACCATGCATCAAAAAGGGATTTCAGTGGGTCGTGCAAGCATGTTTACATAGGTTCCATGTGGGAATGCTAGACACATGTTAACGGTCAAGGAATTTGCAAATCTGACCCATATGTGCAGAAATTGGACATTCACTTACTCAGCAAAACCCTAGTTTCCAAAATTGACCAAAATAATGGTCTCTTCTCCATGGAAGTAGATTAGAGGGACACCTTAGCACTATATCGATGTCCAAAATCCAATGAAGCTGACGGTTTGTTGATCCGAGCAACGGCCATGATTCTATGGCAGGTTGAATCCCACCTCCTTCAGACTTTCAGGGACACCTATTGAATCCCTACCTGGGGCATAGAATGGAAACTGTGCATCAAAAAGGACTTTCAGTGGTTCATGCAAGCTTATTTATGCATGTATTATGTGGTAATGCTATCCACACCTTCACGGTTGAGTAATATGCGAATTTGACCCCTATGTGCAAAAATTTCACATTCACTTACTGAGCAAAACCCTAGTTTCCAAAATTGACAAAAATAATGGTCTCTTCTCCATGGAACCAGATTAGAGGGCCACCCTAGCACTATCCTGATGTCTTAAATCCAACGTATATGGAGGTTCGTCGATCCAAGCAACGGTCATGATTATGTGGCACGTTGAATCCCACCTCCTACAGGCTTTCAGGGACACCGGTTGAATCCCTACCCGGGGCATAGAATGTAAACTGTGCATAAAAAAGGGCTTCCAGTGGGTCGTGCAAGTGTGTTTAGGCATGTGTTATGTGGGAATGCTAGCCACACCTTCACAGTCGATCAATATGCGAATTTGACCCCCATGTGCAAAAATTTCACATTCATTTACTCAGCAAAACCCTAGTTTCCAAAATTGACCAAAATAATGGTCTCTTCTCCATGGAACCAGATTAAAGGGCCACCCTAGCACTATCCCGATGTCTTGAATCCAATGGAGCTGATGGTACATCGATCTAAGAAACGGTCATGATTCTGTGGCACGTTGAATCCCACCTCCTACAGGCTTTCAGGGACACCTGTTGAATCCCTACCCAAGGCATAGAATGGAAACCATGCATAAAAAAGGGCTTCTGGTGGGTCGTACAAGTGTGTTTAGGCATATGTTATGTGGGAACACTATCCACACCTTCACGGTAAAACAATATGCGAATTTGACCCCATGTGCAAAAATTTCACATTCACTTACTGAGCAAAACCCTAGTTTCCAAAATTGACCAAAATAATGGTCTCTTCTCCATGGAACTAGATTAGAGGGCCACCCTAGCACTATCCTGATGTCCTGAATCCAATGGATTCGACGGTTTGTCAATCCGAACAATGGTGATGATTATGTGGCACGTTGAATCCCACCTCCTATAGGCTTTCAGGGACACCTTTTGAATCCCTACCCAGGGCATAGAATGGAAACTGTGCATGAAAAAACTATTATATTTAAAGGTTTCAATGATCTCAGTACATGCACACTAAATTCAACTTCGTGAATCAACATGATTTGAAGCATAAGTCCACTAGATTTGAAAAAGTTGAGTTGGACACTAGATTGATTCTGAATTGAGTTGTGACAGTAAGATAAGATTAGGGTTAGGATTAGGGTTTCCTAGGTAGGGTTATGGTTATGGGCCATACATGTTAAACAATAAACGCTATTTAGGGATAGGGTTTTCCAAGTTTGGCCTTCGTTGGCATGAAATGCATTGTCCAGCTTTGGCCCAAATCTCTTATTATCTTTTATTATCTTTTAAGTAGAAATTAAACTTTTAAATAAATAAAAAAATGAGATGAAATTCCAACACTGCTATGCACTACCCCTTTGGCAATGGACATGCGGGTATAAGACGTGAGCTGTCAAGAAGGAAATTATACAAGCCTTAAAACATAATTTTATTGTTTCGGGATCTTGTTTCCATCATCCTAGTTGTATATATCGGCTGAAAACATTGACAATATTACCTACTTGAAAAATTAGGGTTTTAGTCCTGTAAGAGAGCCTACAAAGAACTTTGATAGGTATGACCTACAGAGGTACATGTATGTATTCTAATTTTATGTATATCGTGTGAATGAGATGTTGAAATGTTCATATGATTGATATATATGGTTTATTAATCATACGTAAAATTTGGCATGTTCATTAACTTGACATACAAGAGAATTTTTGGCATATTTATAAACAACATTATGGAAAATTTCTCCTATCAAGAACAAAAAAACGACATATTCATAAGAAACATACATGGGAAAATTAAAATTATGATACATACCTCATCATGCTAGATCCCACCTCATATCATACAACCAAGGCCTCCAGATCATCTCTTATAATGATGGTCTCCATTAGTCTCTCGTGCTATGTATTTGGCAAGAAGTAGCATACAAGAACAAAAAATTGACATATTCATAAGAAACATACATGGGAAAATTACAATTATGATACATACCTCATCATGCTAGATCCCACCTATTATCATACAACCAAGCCCTCCGGATCATCTCTTATAATGATGGTCTCCATTAGTCTCTCGTGCTCTGTATCCGGTAAGAAGTAGTGTACCTTCGATGAATTCCGACTAGGCATTGTTCGTACCTGGAGATTTGTACCAATGATTAAGTTGGTAAAGTGATACACACTTGCACCTGGTTTGTAATCCCTGTAAACATATCCACCCTTCTTTCTTGCATTGTTTTCATGTGTAATATATTCACCTTTAACAACCATTGACCCGATGGGGAAGTGGTTGTTTTCATTATCAATCATGGACATAATGAGGGTTTGCTTTCCCTCTATACAACGTGCCAACCAGTAATCATTACCCCATTCACTATATTTTGAGGCAACCACTGCATATATGTGTCCTGCATAGTATGATTGTAGGTATATGATCAAATATTTTTCTTTGTGATACAAGGCCATTAATGTGAGTTTCAAGACTACGTAAATTTTACAAAAAAATGTTAAGGAAATGCATCATACCAGGTTGTACAAGGTTTGATACATGATCAAAATCTATAGAAATAGACGATTGGTCTTCTTCCAACGGAGTTAAATCAACAATTGCATGCTGATAAAGTGGAAGTGATATGCGATCCCATCCATCAACCCAATCCAATGATTCACACACATCCCAGTCACCATCACAACAAGGCGGGAAAAAACAAGCGTGTTTTTTGGTCCAAATTTCAAATACTAGGTTATCAGAGCTTTGAACCGAATAAAAGCCACGAGTCCCAAGAACAGTCTTGCATTCCCATGCATGTGAACGATCTATGTTTACCACCTCCCAAAAAAATCTCTCCACATGTATTTTTCTTATGGATTCTACTCACATGGCTGATTCCTCTCCCATTACTGGCGTGCACCACTTGACTATATATTGAGCATTTCAAATAGTATATATTGTAGATAATTTCAATTCCTCTCTTCATAGGGCTGTTTTGATACATGATCTGGCTCCATCATGCTCTCCTTTACCATGCCCAGTCTCAAAATAGTTCCACATATGTGGAACTCTGTAGTTTTTATGCAATGAACACAACCATTGAAATATGCGTGCATTTTTGAACTAACCAGCACATCCATCAGACCAAATCCAGTGTTGATCCATCTGTATGTTCCTGCCCTTCAAATGATCATAGAACATGATGAAGCAATGACGTACATAGTGGAAGTCGTTGCACCTATCATCACTTATGTAGAAGTGATATTCCTTTAGAATTTCTCTTTGCTCTTCACTGCTATTTGGGCCATGCATATATGTGATATGCACCATCAAGGAAACCTGCTCAGAGTGATAATAATGACTTTGGATCTCATTTTGAGGTTGCAGAGTGTATTTCTCGGCAAAATCAACAATTGAAAGTATAGTACCACAAGGAAATGTATCTCTGCATATTCTAAACTTCTCATCCTGCCATCGTGCCAAGTGGACATGCTGAACATATTGACGTGTCTTTTCAATAAATTCCTTGATGAAGACACTAACTTGTACCTGTTGACACAAAATGATCTCAATATTAGGTTTTTTTATAAGTAAGGAATGAAATTCAATTGTTCAAACATAAATTTATAGATAAATGCATGTACCTGAGATGTCACCAATTGTATTTTTTTTCTTTCTTTCCCTAGGACTATTTCATAGCTGATATATTTGGAATTTTCATGTCTGTAACCATATTCCCAAATTCATTGTCTCCAGTCTTGTGCATACATTGGCTCAATAATGCCATTCCAATATAGTTGGAGCAAGTTCCATCCAAACAGGATTTTGCATAGTAAGTTTTCCCCTCAGGTCTATTGCACATGATACTATGAATGGATTCTCTTGATGAGGTCGGTGGTATTGTCAAGGATCAATCCTGCACATGGTTAGTATGCAACACACGACAAATGTACAAAAATGTTTCATAGTAATATTCATATTCTACATGGTATCTACAACAACAAGTGTTACGAAGAGTATTTATTCTAACATACCAGGGCTTACATTTCTCAAAAGATCTTTGCCCCAAATTCAATTGTCTATGTTCATTCCTAAATTTCTCGTATAGTTCTGTCTGTGTTATATCAAGAAGATGCTTAATATGTGGTTCACAGTCCTTTGAACCCCTTATCAGTTTTAGTACATCCTTCCGGTTTGAAGAAGGCCTTGTGTGATCATGCCAAAAACTATGCACTAGTCCCTTTACTGCATCAACTAGCTTCATGTCACAACATGGCAACCGACCAATAAAGGCCCAAAAATCTATCTAGACGATTGTGTCAAGATGTTCTCTTCTAATAGAATACCTACGAAGGATTTTTACATTCAAATTAACTAGTTTAGATTTAGGCTTGAGAAAACGAAGGACCCTGGTGTTCTTATTTACAATTGCTTGTGACAACACACGACGAGCTGTATTGCGGTCCTTTGACTGTGTGTTCTTACCAATTTTACCAAAGACATCTACTAAGCTTTTAACTATATGAGAACTTGGTCCAGAAGGATTTATCATCTTTATCCCTAACGATTTCCTAACAATATTCATGCCCCTATATTTTAACAATGACAAAAATAATCTACATTTATCTCCATCACATTTAGAAACAAAATATTTATTTAGTATCTGTTGAGTTTGATAAGCAATACTACATTTAGATAGCGTACCTTCAATGGAATTGAGGAGTCCTTCATCAACTTGTATACGCTTCGGAGTTCTTCGACATGTGCTTTCTAATGGAGGTAAGGGGGTTGGATTTCTATCATCTAGTGCATCAACAATACGCTTTGGAATTTCGGTAGCAACTTGTTGTCCTTCATTCTCTTCCTGGTAGTTGGATGGTGGAAGTCCAACATCCTCATCGATGGTCGAGATAATATTTTCTTCTTCAACAGTAGGCTCCATGTCCAATGCCTCTTCAACAGTAGGCTCCATGTACAATGCCTCTTCATGAGCTTCGTCTTTAGATGGTAACTTATCACTTTGACTTGATATGGGATTTGAAACTTCATCTTGTGCTGGATTAAGAGGATGAACATAATTGGATTTGGATTAGTTTCCAAAGAAATCCTCCAATTCATCATGTCTATTCTTTTCTTTTCTTTCTCTTCTTTGATGACTTCTTGAGGTCTCTTCTTTTTTGCTGATTTTCCTCCTCGGTTACGTACATTCCCCATCACCACAATGATCAATGTCAATATAGTTTTTTTTTGTTGCTCCTCAATTACAAGCTTTAAAACCTTTAACTTGCTTTATAACTATTGATCCTTCAAGGTGCTTCAATCTTCCTTCTCAATTGTTCATATTTCCCATCAAAACAATAATGAATGGGAAAATTTACCTTTGGTTCTCTTGAATAATAAGCAAATGAAAGCTAAATCATAAATTGTTCCTCAAGCTAATTTTCTTGTACAATTGTGTGTATCCACCATCACCATGAAATGACATTGAAACTTGATATCTTATCCTGTGTGCTCCTCAACCATGAAAGATATCCTCAATGTCGCACCTGCATAACAAAAAGAATGATGGAGAATGTGTAAATTGTGAGTATTTTCACAAGCAGGCTCGTGCTTCTGGAAAAAAAATGCGCTGTAATGGGATAAATTCATAAAAACAGAGTGAAGTTGCTCTTGGACAAAAACAATTCACTGTTTTTACAGTCCCAAAACGCGCACGCATTATATAGAGTAAAAACGTGTATGCGATTTGTTTAAGTATAATGCACATGCAATATGGTTAAGCACAATTAATAGAGTGGGTGCACGGCTAGGGCAACGAATAAGATCATAACTTCCCAAAATTTTTCAATGGCTAGCAACAAAACAAATGTTTTTAGTGTTCCCTTCTTTTCATGCATATAGATGTTTGTCTCTATAGCCCTAATAATCCCTACATATCCCTATCTCTTTCTAAATATACCTCCCTCATTCTCTCTGCATCCCTCCCTATATGTTCCTTTTTCTCCCTTACTCCATCCCTCCATATTGATGGTGATGAAGACGATGATGATTATCATGATGGTGATGATGATGATGATGATAATGATGACGACGATGGTGATGATGATGTTCATGATGTTGATGGTGATGATGATGATGATGATGATGGAGGTGATGATGATGATGATGAGGAAGGTGATGTTGATGTTGATGATGACGATGGTGATGATGATGTTGGTGTTGATGATGACGATGGTGATGATGTTGTTGATGATGTTGATGTTGATGATGACGATGGTGATGAAGATGATGATGATGATGAAGATGGAGATGATGATGAACATGGTGATCATGCCTCTTTTGATGATGATTATCGATGATCAATGATGATGGTGATGATGATGGTGATGATGATGATGATGATGATGATGTTTATGTTGATGATGAGGAGGAGGATGAGGATGAGGATGAGGAGGATGAGGATGAGGAGGATGAGGATGGTGATGATGGTGATGATGATCGACGAGGATTGTGATGATGAGGATGATGAGGAGGAGGATGAGGATGGTGATGATGGTGATGATGATGTTGATGATGATGTTGATGTTGATGATGGTGATGATGATCGATGACCAATGATCATGGTGAGGATGAGGATGAGGATGGTGATGATGAGGATGAGGATGGTGATGATGAGGATGATGATGGTGATGACGATGGTGAGGATGTTGATGTTGATGATGATGATGAAGGTGATGATGATGAGGATGATGATGATGATGATGATGATGATGACGATGATGGTGATGATGATGGTGACGATGGTGATGATGATGATGATGATGAAGATGTTTATGATGATGATGAGGAGGAGGATGAGGATGAGGATGATGATGAGGATGAGGATGGTGATGATGGTGGTGATGATGATGATGATGGCGATGATGTTTGTGATGATGATGATGAGGAGGATGAGGATGGTGACGATGGTGATGATGATGGCGATGATGATGGTGATCATGATGATGATGTTGATGATGATGAGGAGGAGGAGGAGGATGATGATGATGACGACGACAGTGATGATGATGTTCATGATGTTGATGGTGATGATGATGATGAAGATGATGATGAGGAGGAGGATGAGGAGGAGGAGGAGGATGATGAGGATGATGTTGATGATGATGACGACGACGACGCTAGTGATGATGATGTTCATGATGTTGATGGTGATGATGATGATCATGTTGATGATGATGATGAAGGTAATGATGATGATGATGATGATTATGAGGATGATGATGATGATGATGATGATGATGGTGAGGTGATGGTGATGTTGATGATCATGTTAATAATGACGTTGATGTTGATGATGATGATGATGATCATGGAGATGTTGATGATGATGATCGATGATCAATGATCATGGTGATGATGAGGATGAGGATGGTGATGATGATCGATGACCGATGATCATGGTGATAATGAGAATGAGGATGGTGATGATGTTCGATGATCAACGATCATGGTGATGATGAGGATGAGGATGGTGATGACGATGATGATGAAGGTGATGATGATGATGAGGATGCTGCTGCTGATGATGATGACGTTGACGTTGATGATGATGACGACGATGGTGATGATGATGTTCATGATGTTGATGGTGATGATGATGATCATGTTGATGATGATGATGAGGAGGAGGAGGAGGAGGAAGAGGAGAAGGAGGATGAAGAAGAAGATGATGATGATGGTGGTGATGATGATGTTGATCATGATGACGATGATGGTGACGATGATGATGAGGAGGAAGGCGATGCCGATGACGACAATGACGATGGTGATGATGATCGATGACCAATGATCATGGTGATGATGAGGATGAGGATAGTGATGATGATGAGGATGATGATGATGATGACGATGATGATGTTGATGATGATGAGGATGATGGTGATGATGATGTTCATGATGTTGATGGTGATTATGATGATCATGTTGATGATGATGATGATGAGGAGGAGGAGGAGGAGGAGGAGGAGGATGAAGAGGAGGAGGAGGAGGAGGAGGATGAAGATGATGATGATGATGACGATGGTGATGATGATGTTGATCATGATGATGACGATGGTGACGATGATGATGATGATGAGGAAGGTGATGCTGATGATGAGGATGAGGATGGTGATGATGATCGATGATCAATGATCATGGTGGTGATGAGGATGAGGATGGTGATGATGATCGATGATCAATGATCATGGTGATGATGAGGATGAGGATGGTGATGATGATCGATGACCAATGATCATGGTAATGATGAGGATGACGATGGTGATGATGATCGATGACCAATGATCATGGTGATGTTGAGGATGAGGATGGTGATGATGATGATGATGAAGGTGATGATGATGATGAGGATGATGATGATGACGATGATGATGTTAATGTTGATGATGATGACAACGATAGTGATGATGATGTTCATGATGTTGATGGTGATGATGATGATCATGTTGATGATGATGATGAGGAGGAGGAGTATGATGATGATCAAGATGATGATGATGATGATGACGGTGATGATGATGTTGATCATGATGACGACGATGGTGACGATGATGTTCATGATGATGATGATG
The DNA here is from genome assembly GCA_001517045.1 of Pseudotsuga menziesii. Classification (NCBI taxonomy): domain Eukaryota; kingdom Viridiplantae; phylum Streptophyta; class Pinopsida; order Pinales; family Pinaceae; genus Pseudotsuga; species Pseudotsuga menziesii. Next base: position 81,721 of record LPNX011188754.1, on the reverse strand, counting down.
AGGAGGAGGATGATGATGATGATGATGAAGATGATGATGATGACGATGATGGTGATGATGATGTTGATCATGATGACGACGATGGTGACGATGATGTTCATGATGATGATGATGATGTTCATGATGATGATGATGATGATGAGGAAGGCAATGCTGATGATGAGGATGAGGATGGTGATGATGATCGATGACCAATGATCATGGTGATGATGAGGATGAGGATGGTGATGATGATCGATGATCAATGATCGTGGTGATGATGAGGATGAGGATGGTGATGATTATCGATGACCGATGATCATGGTGATGATGTGGATGAGGATGGTGATGGTGATCGATGATCAATGATCATGGTGATGATGAGGATGAGGATGGTGATGATGATGATGATGAAGGTGATGATGATGATGATGAGGATGATGATGATGATGATGATGATGACGATGTTGATGTTGATGATGATGATGACAATGGTGATGATGATGTTCATGATGTTGATGGTGGTGATGATGATCATGTTGATGATGATGATGAGGAGGAGGAGGAGGAGGAGGAGGAGGATGATGATGATGATGATGACAATGGTGATGATGATGTTCATGATGTTGATGGTGATGATGATGATCATGTTGATGATGATGATGAGGAGGAGGAGGAGGAGGAGGAGGAGGATGATGATGATGATGATGACAATGGTGATGATGATGTTGATCATGATGATGACGATGGTGACGATGATGTTCATGATGATGATGAGGAGGAGGAGGAAGGCAATGCTGATGCTGATGATGACGATGGTGATGATTATCGATGACCAATGATCATGGTGATGATGAGGATGAGGATGGTGATGATGGTGATGATGATGAAGGTGATGATGATGATGAGGATGGTGACAATGATGATGATGATGTTGATGTTGATGATGATGACGACGATGGTGATGATGATGTTCATGATGTTGATGGTGATGATGATGATGATGTTGATGTTGATGATGATGACGACGATGGTGATGATGATGTTCATGATGTTGATGGTGATGATGATGATCATGTTGATGATGATGATGATGGTGATGATGAGGAGGAGGATGATGATGATGAGGAGGAGGAGGAGGAGGAGGAGGAGGAGGATTATGATGATGAAGATGATGATGATGATGACAATGGTGATGATGATGTTGATCATGATGATGACGATGGTGACGATGATGTTCATGATGATGATGATGATGACGAGGAAGGCGATGCTGATGATGATGACAATGATGGTGATGATGATCGATGACCAATGATCATGGTGATGATGAGGATGAGGATGGTGATGATGATGATGATGAAGGTGATGATGATGATGAGGATGATGATGATGACGATGATGATGATGATGTTGATGATGATGACGATGATGGCGATGATGATGTTCATGATGTTGATGGTGATGATGATGATCATGTTGATGATGATGATGAGGAGGAGGAGGAGGATGACGAGGAGGAGGATGATGAAGATGATGATGATGATGACGATGGTGATGATGATGTTGATCATGATGACGACGATGGTGACGTTGATGTTCATGATGATGATGAGGAGGAGGAGGAAGGTGATGTTGATGATGAGGATGAGGATGGTGATGATGATCGATGATCAATGATCATGGTGGTGATGAGGATGAGGATGGTGATGATGATCGATGATCAATGATCATGGTGATGATGAGGATGAGGATGGTGATGATGAGGATGAGGATGGTGATGATGATCGATGACCAATGATCATGGTGATGATGAGGATGAGGATGAGGATGGTGATGATGATGATGATGAAGGTGATGATGATGATGATGATGACGACGACGACGACGATGATGTTGATGTTCATGATGATGACAACGATGTTGATGATGATGTTCATGATGTTGATGGTGATGTGATGATCATGTTGATGATGATGATGATGAGGAGGAGGAGGAGGAGGAGGATGAAGAAGAAGATGATGATGATGATGGTGATGAAGATGTTGATCATGATGACGATGATGGTGACGATGATGTTCATGATGATGATGATGATGATGATGAGGAAGGTGATGCTGATGATGAGGATGAGGATGGTGATGATGATCGATGACCAATGATCATGGTGATGATGAGGATGAGGATGGTGATGATGATCAATGATCAATGATCATGGTGATGATAAGGATGAGGATGGTGATGATGGTCGATGACCAATGATCATGGTGATGATGAGGATGAGGATGGTGATGATGTTGATGATGAAGGTGATGATGATGATGAGGATGATGATCATGATCATGATGATGTTGATGTTGATGATGATGTTCATGATGTTAATGGTGATGAGGAGGAGGAGGAGGAGGAGGAAGAGGAGGAGGATGAAGATGATGATGATGATGACAATGGTGATGATGATGTTGATCATGTTGATGACGATGGTGATGATGATGATGATGATGAGGAAGGTGATGTTGATAATGAGGCTGATGATGACAATGATGATGATGATGATGAGGAGGAGGAGGATGATGACGATGGTGATGATGATGTTGATGTTGATGATGACGATCATGATGATGATGTTGATGATGTTGATGTTGATGATGAATATGATGATGATGATGAAGATGGAGATGATGATGAACATGATGATCATGGCGATGCTGATGATGATGATCGATGATCAATGATCATGGTGATGATGATGGTGATGATGAGGATGAGGATGGTAATGATGATGATGATGATGATGATGAAGATGTTTGTGATGATGAAGATGTTTATGATGATGACGATGAGGAGGATGAGGATGGTGACGATGGTGATGATGATGGCAATGATGATGATGATGATGATGATGATGTTGATGATGATGATGATGATGATGATGAGGATGATGTTGTTGATGATGATGATGATGATGATGATGATGATGATGACGAGAACGATGGTGATGATGATGTTCATGATGTTGATGGTGATAATGATTGATGATCAATGATCATGGTGATGATGATCGATGATCAATGATCATGGTGATGATGAGGATGAGGATGGTGATGATGATGATGATGAAGGTGATGATGAAGGTGATGATGATGATGATGATGATGATGATGATGGTGTTGATGATAATGATGAAAATGATGTTAACTACAACGTGCACGCGTTGGGATTTTATAAATCACGCGCGCATTTGGGTTTAATAAATCGCGCACACGTTTGACTTTACTAAACCGCGTTCGCGTATTGGTTAAATTCAAAAAAAGATTCCCACCAAATGACAAGGCCGAGCCTCCACCCATGCTTTCATGGAATTCCTATGCCTATGTGTTTACTTGTACTTTGATTCAGATTCAACATGCCTATGCCTTGGAGTATGATAAACCATGGCTAATTCAACATTATATCCAAATTTCCAATATGCTCGTGCTTAGCGGTTCGTCTGATTATGCTGCACAACTCGATTTTTTATGAGATTTTAGAAACAGACATGGTTTTTTTTGCAGATTCTAAATATGTAAATTTTAACAAGAATACATAATTTTTTCTATTTTTTTCTTATTTATCTTCTGTCATCACTCCTCAACTCAAAAAACAAACTATTAGTGTTTTGTCCATATCTCTTTCGTTTCTCAACCATTAAAAAAAAATTTGTATGGTGTACTAAAGAACACCAACCTCTACATGCTATAAAAAACCCACTTCCAAATAATTGCATTAAGACATTCAAACGCTGCACCCACAATTAACGTACCATTTTCGAGGTTTGATCTCTTAGATAATTAAAAATAAATTTAAAAATATTATTTTTATTATTGAAAAAATAGTCATACACTAGTCCTATATGTTCTCTATATGTATACCAGTTTTTGTAAGTTTATTCCATCATTTAGACACTCAGACGCTGCACCCACAAAAACATATACCTTATAATTTGTCCCAAAAATAAAAAGTGCCCATTAAAAAATATCTAACTTGATATAGTTAACAACATTTTCAATAGAAAAAAATTATATATTTGGAAAGGTCATTCAATTTCCTACATTTCTTGTTTTTAACTGATCGCAAGTTTCATTGTGTAAGTGTCTCAAAATATGCATGTGAGCTGATGGATGTCTGTTTTTTCGGTTTTGTATTGCATCTAACGCACCAAAAGAGACCCTCAACTTCTTGCACACACCCACTGCATTTGGATTTTCTCTAAATCCATCGATAGTGTTAAAATTTAGTAAATTGTAACACTTTAGATGGATTCGTGTCACAGGGGGTCTCTCATGAGTTAATCCTAATTAACGTAACACATAAGTTTGTGCAGGCTAAGTACAAGAGCATATTGACCATATTTCTATGTCCAATATCCATGGCCATTTTGTATCTCTAAAATCAAGAAAGTGGGACATATACCACCTAATTTAGACATAGTACTAAAATATAACACATACTTTGGGGAGGCTATGGATATCTTTAATAACATGCATGTAAATACCAGACTAATCAAGGACTGAGGATCTACCTAAATAGGAAAATTCTATTGTATTAGATGACATCCAGACATCTCTAAAGGTAAATAATAGTGACAAGGTACACTTTCTTGGAGCACTCTATATACAAATCCAGAAAGATATAAATGTATTAGATACATGATTGTGAATTTTGTGGGTTGATAGGTCTCAATAAATAATAGTATATTCGAGGTGATTGCTCATTCACAAATTGAATGTCACACCCTATGGGTCAGGTGCCCAATTAATCAAGTTTATAAATATCCATTCATTCCAATCATAATAAATTTTGTTTATTGCCCCCCTCCACCAACCTATATGATTTCAAAATTGAATCTATCTAACTAATTTTGAAATATATCCTCTATTATAATGTCACTATCATTTTATACAATTCCATTTCCATTTCATTTCATTATTTTATACCAATGAATCAATTTGAAGAACTAAAGGTATTGCTCAGTATGAATGATGGTGTAATAGTTGTATGATATCAACAAAGAGGAGGGCACCTAGATTCTCAATATGAAAGTTCAATCAAGAATGTTGAGTATGCTCATGATGGCTTCATCGAGATGACCTAATATCACCTTGGGGATCACTATACATTACTTGGATCCTCTTACTCCTCTTATGCAAGGTGTGACAAATCCTCATTTGGTATTAACCTTGACTCAACAAATAGTTCCTATCCTTCTTCTTTCTCCCTCACCTACACATCCCAACTAGCTTCTTCCAAAACTTGGAAAGGTTTTGAAAAAAGAGACTAACAAAAAATAATGAGGACATGAGCACCTCTATTACATACCATATAATTATAAGACATACCATATATTATTTATAAAACAGATATTTTAGTGGAAAAAATTATAAAGCATATATATATATATATAAAACAAAAGAACAATACAAACCTAAACAAAATATATCGTATAAATACCCCACACACTCTTTATTTTATTTATTATAGATATATATATATAAATAATAAATACAAGATCACCCATACCAATATTAAAAAATAAACAAAATAAATATAGACATATGGTATACAATAACCATACTTTTTATGAAAATATGGTATACAATCATAATGCAACATGTAAACACCTCCACGTCAAACCTAAACTGTGGACCAACCTAAAACATATGGATGGCCTCTAATTGCGTTCATTCATGGAGGATTATCCAGAACTCATGGATATTTTCTCCTCAAATTACCCATATAGCATCAAATTACCTATATAGCATCACGTTTGCGCCAAATAACCAGTACAAAATGTTCCTACATAGAAAGCCTTGAATCTCTTTGCGCATATGCATAGAGTAGGAATGCGATTGGATAATTTCACATTCACGGGTATGGTGAAGGTAGACACTAGGATTGCAGTGTTGGAAGGCGGAAGACATATCCATGGTTGTATTCTCAAGACATGATTGGATTAAGTTATCTCTTTGGGCAGTGCCCTTGTTGATATGTATGTCAAATGCAGGGTTGTTGAGGATGCAAGGAATGTCTTTCATAGTATGCCAGAATGGAATGTGGTTTTATGGAGCGGTATGATAGCAGGGTATGCTTTGAATGGGAAATACTAAGAAGCTCTTAAGATGTTTTGGCAAACGTTGATGATGGGATGAGGATTAATGGTTTTACTTTATCAACGGTGTTTCTCATTTGTACAAACATCATGACATATGAGGGTAGGAAAGTTCATTTCTTCGCCATAAAATCTAGATTTGATCCATATATTTTTGTGGGTGTTTCTCTAGTTGGCATGTATAAAAAATGTGGGTTTATTTCTAGTTTTGTTAATTTTATTTAGGCATCATATCAAAATTCTCATGAATTGAGAGATCAAAGATAGACTTCAAAGATTTTTAATAGGATATGTAAGTGGCTATGGTGTTAATTATAATACAAACACCTGTTCTCTATGGACTCGAAAAACCAATTCCGATGGGTGTCAATATAGCTTCCTTCCTTATTTTTTTCTTTAAACGGTCACTAGGTATTCTATTTGAGAGGAATCTATGTTGGTTGTTACCCTTTCAGTAACCATTTTAATCAACTGTTATTCTACATAAAAAAATGTTTAACTTCAATTTATTGTAAATATAGAAATTTGAAAATGTTGATGGTAACTGCTAGATCTCATTCCTTTTTAAAGCCATACCTTCGAGAAAATGTTGCAAAAAAAACTTGAAGAAGTAAAAGTCATAATATTGTATTATGGTATTGAAGCATGGGTATGAGTGTGCAGGAAGATATTAAAAAATGGCTATTGCAGGAACCCATAAATGATCATTATTGAGTGTGGACATTTGTGACCTAGGTAGTCTTGGCAATACCCAATTTTTCCATCTCAACTATGAATTCCTTTATGCGCTTACTTTGCACAATTACAACACATTATTATTTTGATAGATTACCCAAAAGAGCACAGACTCAAAATAAGCACCTTTCGTGTTGCAAATTACTTTTTGCAAGTGCCCTTATTCAGATTTATTCAAGTCTTCAATGTTTTAATCATTCAATATTCCATTGTCACACAATCACATAAATAAGTGTGTGCCTTCTTTCAGTGATCACACAAAACTGTAAGTACAATACTGCCCTATTTTGGGAGAGGTGGTTCTGACATCAATGCAATTAGACATGAGACGCATGATAAATAAATCAACAGGATAGTTTATTTAAAGAGAAATAAGTAATGAATTACAAAGATTGTAGGCATCCCTGACTTGATAGTCTATATTCTTATGCGTTGTCTCTAAAGGTTTCCTGAAATTTATTTTCTCATGTATAATTTATAGGTTCCTTCTTGGAAGTATAGGTATTTTGCCTACCTATTAGCAATAGAATTACTAATAATACATCACAACTTATCATCAATATTTGACCAGTTGGAGTCTTTATGCTTCATATTCCTCTTAAGCCTACTACAAAAAGTCTTCATGCTCAAGTTTAACTTCTCAAAGTAGTAGGAAAACTTAGAAAGTCCCTACCATTGGTTACTATGTTAAATTGTTGCTTTAACCAGTGTATCTTGGCTTTAATTTTTTTTTAATTATTCTGTGCTTTTTCAAGTGAGGATGGAATGAGGTTTAGCAAGTGTTTTGGCATTTTGTGAATAAATCATTGTTATTTACATGCACTTATTACAAAATCAACACTTTGCGTAAGAATTAAAGTTTCAATGAATGCATATATTGTTTTATATGGTTGTGATGATAAATATCTCGATTTTGCAAATTGCAATTTGTGAATATTTTCTTGGTTTTTCTGTAGTTTAAGACAATCTCACTATTTATTGTTTTTATTTTATATTATTTTTTCCAGACATTTCAGTGTAGGCATGGGAAGGAATATCTCTTTAATATTGTGTAAGTTCTCTTCTTTGGATAAGCTTTCCTTATTATTTGCAACTGACTATCGGTTCATTCTCCTAATTATTGAACTAGTTGATGGTAAATTACTTTCCATCCATCTCAGATTAATATGCAACTTCATATCTAATTGTATTGTGGACATCACCATTAATAATGTTTTAAGTTGTTCTTCATAATTTCATACTTGTAATGAGCTATGCCTAATTGTATCAGGATAATAATCACTACAATAAAAATAGATAAAAATCATTTAATGATTACCTCGAGTGCTTATTATTACTTTAATTTTTTTACTCGAGTACATTATTTTTCCAGTTAAGGGATTTTAAAATTGATCAAACATGAGAATTTTGGCTTAAAAAAATAAGACTTTCTATCAAATTATTTTGGAAGTAGACACAAATATGCATATGCATTTGTGTTGCAAAAATAAAATGTTGATTAGATAAAAAAATCAATATTTGATTTGGTTTTATTTCAATTGAGCTCAAACACGAGTTAAAGAGTATCTCCTTGACTCCAAACGTGCTCCAAACTAACATAATAAATAGATAGATTAGAAGCATAAGAAGTTGTTTCATGTAGTAGGCCTCCATTTTTAAGCCAATTCTAGATGCAATGCTTTGATGTCATTTGCATGTACTTGGTGGGTCTTGTTCTCTTATGTGACTATCTCCTTTAGAGGTGATGAACAAATGAATTAATTTTGTTTGAATAATAAAGTGGTGCGATGGGATATGCGGCGAGCTTTGAATATATGGTGAAAGTTTGCCGCCATTTGATGAGAAGTCATTAGAAATTTTATTAGGTTGTTATATACTCGTCTCAAATAAATTTATCATGTAGAACGTGGATGAGGTCAAATGTAGCTGATGCATATTTTTATTGTAATTCACTTGATTAAGTAGGGTAGGTTAATTTGAATGAAAGAGTAGTTAAAAATATTTAATGTAAGGTCTTTCAAAAGCCTATAAACAAGCCTGTTATGTACACATATATTTAATCATCAAGTAGAATGGCGAGTTTCCGGTAACTTTATCTAAATTCCTATTTTTTCTTCTTAATATTGGGATTTATTGGTGGTATTTTTCCACCTGCTTCTCTTCATTGGCGGGTTAGGGTTAATTTCCATATAATACCCCTTGTCAAAATTATGTAGGCACTTTCCCTATAATACCCTTATCAACATTGCAGATATAGATGGATATGTTATGTCTTGGCTTATTGAACAATTCTATTGTTCAATGCATTATGGAGAATGTCTTGAGAGGCATTATTTCTGACATCCATTGCACTTCCTTTGTAACTCTTATGATATAATTCATACATATATGTATTGTGGAGAACAAGTTGGTAAGATACCAACAAGTTCATTTGACAATGTATAAGAAACACAAATTTTCCAGTTAATCTACACATAATGAAAACTTGAATTGTTGTCATAGGTTTTTTTTCTCAAATTAATTTTCTCACAAGAAACACAGGTTTGTCAGTTGATTTATTCTTGAACAAAAATATCAATTGTCAGTCTAGAATTTATTCCCAAATGACTATCTCATAAACATACCAATACGAAAGAGTGGAATTATATCATGGAGTGGAAGTATAATTGAATTTGAAATTAAAGTACATATCTAAATAAAATGTCGTTGCATGGAGTGAAGTGAGGTGATTTACAACCTGGGTGGGGGGAACACGCATATTAACACATATATAATACTAAATTAAAATGATAAAAAAACCAACCTCATATTTCTTTCATAACATATTTTAAAAATGACTATAAATAATGGATATCCATCTTAATCTCAATTTATTTGAGTTTTGTAAGGAATCAAAAGAGATGTACCTTGTGTTTTTAATAATTCTTGGTAAATTATAGATGTATATTGAATATGGATCATGCTTTCTTAAAATGTCTGGTTGGTATTGCTTCTAAAATAATAATAAAAAGGAGGATAAGTTACGATAACTCTCGGAACAATTTATTTGATCTTTAATTTGAAGCACGATCTTTGCATTTTCATGAAACTATAATCTAGCCTATAATACATTTGCAATCGACATTCATGGTCCCTTTGAGCATAATTTTGTTTAATCTCTTTGTATAGACATTGAAATGATCAAGATAAAGCTCCAAGATACCTACAAAGTGAAGAGGGTGCTCTGGGATGGCAAAGAGATGTGGCTCCCAAAAATTACTTGCTATGAATAGGTGCACATAGATTCATGTTTTGTTATGTGGTTGTATTCATTTGGTCTTATAAAAAAATATTGTTGAGTCTTTTGACATGTACTTTGAATTTCTTGTGGGACAAAACCACTAGTATCTGCACACTAGTAAGAAATAGAGGATTTTATTTATTTTCTTTGTGGAATTTTTCTTTATATTGTTGAGAATGTGAGGTTCTTTCAAATGTGAGTTTATGGATTGATAAAATGCATTTCAATGTTTATAGTTCTTTTATTGTTTTTCAAGTGAAGTACAAGGATAACATTAATCATTGGATAAAATTTGTGCAAGGTGAATGTGTCTACTGGGACATTAGAGGACATGATGATAATGACTAGATTGCACAATGTTGTTGACATCCACTATAACTACTGCTATAAAAACTTTGGATGGAAATATGTAATATATTTTCATTTCCATTGCGATTTATTTTATACCAATACTTGTACAGAGCAGTTGTGCATATATGAAGGCAACCTGCTTAAAATATAAGATCATTTTGCAGTACTTTATTTATTTTATTATTGTAAGGTTTATGTTTCTATTCTTGGGCCAGTGGATAGAGTTGTTGCAAATAAAATATTTGATGTTAAAGGACTTACTTTTATACAGAGATTGTAGGATATTTATTTTCTTTGATTATCTAAAGAGATATTTTAGTTTTTATTATCATGATGCCATAATACTTATTAGATTCTTCCAATGTCCTCATTTCTATTTTTAATAGACACTAGGTAATTCTCCTTTAGAGATGATATCTAAGTCGTGTTTCTATGGATTTTGCTTAAAATATCATTAAGGTGTATTGTTAAACTTGAAGAGTACATTGTGTTGTATTTTTTGAAGCAAACATGTCTAATAACGATGTTCTACATGTCCTATAATTGTTATATAACGTGTGTATTTAAAATTCATGTTCAAATATTATAAGCACAAAATAAAAGAGGAAAACATAGAAGGAACAATGAAGTAGATTTATTCAAGTGTCAATCTAGAATTAAAATAGGTGGTCTTTAGAACTCCACCCATTACAATGAGCATTGCACATTGTTTTATAGGCCAATTGATGTACGTCAATGTGAACTTGTTTTGATTTCATGTGAAAAATGATAAATGAGTATGCAAGTCCAATCACCAACAAAAGCTAAAAAAAATACTGAACTTCCATTTAAGTTTGTAACACATGTCAAGATGAAAAAAACTGTTGCTGTGCAATTGGAAACAACACTGAAACACCCCCTGAAACACGACACAACTATCATATTGAAATGTAAATCAAATGACTAGCAATTACAACTCTTTCTGCATTAACATTCTCAAATAATGTTTTTATCATCATCCAAAGGCTGAGTGCACTATATCTTTTCATGAGATACACAATGACTTAAGAGCATGCATGTCCAAGCTACCTTGTACCAACACATAACAACCATCTATAATTTCCATTTAGCTATGTCCTTAGATACTTTATTTAGACTTGGTAAGCATTTTTTGAACTATGAATGTAGCATCCATCTCATTTTTTACAAGCTATCGTACTTTTAGAAAAGAACCAATTGCATAGAATCTCAAGGAAAAATTATAGTTTAAGGTTTAAGTTGATCGTATGTGACCATAAAAATAGAGATTGATTTAGAACAATCATTTCTTGTGCAATTACCAGCTTATATGCCTTTAGTGAGGATGAGATTTGAAGACAAAAATGAACTTTAACTACCATTTGACTCAAGCATCAAAATATTGGGTCATGCTTAGGTATTGTTTAAGCCGTGTATTTGCACTAGTCTAAGAATTGGTCCTAAAAACTAATGCTACAAAAGTGAATATAAACTTGTCATCCGATGTTTGGATATAACATGAATTTGGTTTAAGTAACTACTAGCTTGTATGCCTTTCTAATGTGAGCACTAAAGATAGCAATGACCATGTGTTTATGTCTAAGCACATAACCTACAGTGATGCATCCACTATTGAGTGCAGTTGTTATGGGCCTTAACTGATACACTCTTTAATTTACGCTATCATTTCTTTTGTGTTCCACCCCTTCATGGCAATTTGACGAACTAATAGCTTATTATTTTTAATGTGGGAAACATAAAGAGTATGGGTGGTAGATTTTACTTTACCATATCTTGTGGGCACATCACCTATTTCTGGGGATTCAAGGGAAACACATTGACAATAAACACTTCATTAGCCCTAATATCTATATTCAACTCTTTGAATAGACTAGACTCCTATTCTCTGTCATATACTAATTGTACTAAAAGATAAGTACCGTATATTATTATAATTATTTGTAGCTAACAAAGCAAGGAAAATGATAACTTTTCCTTTAATCAATATCCTTTTAAAGGATCCTAGCATCCCTTTTTTGGTTACCAATTTTTCCACAATAAATAACATTCATCGACATTGCCTAGTTTCTTTTTCTCAAGAAACACAGGTTCAACTACTAAAATAATTTCTAGCCAAAATAATTGTGTCAGCATTGTTCAACATCAAAGTCTTTCTTAGCCTATTTTTTTTATTTAAATACAACATTTAGTACATGTAAGCATGTTTAAATACCTTAGGGAATTTAGGAAATTCCTAGTTTAAATGCCTTGGGGAATTTAGGAAATTCCTATTGTAGGGTAGAGGGATGTCTAACTATTCTCGACATCTACTAACATTTTTATTCTTTACAAAAAGAAGTCAAGGAAGAATTTGAAGAACAAGAATTCAATATTTTTATCTTTAATGGAATTCATTCCGCAGTTCTATGCAGATAACGGTTGTCCTGTTATAAAGTAGTTTATACAACGGTTTTTGTGTCACTGATTTTTAAAATTGAACTAGAGTTTGAAGTTCTTTCTAATCAGATTTTCATAAAGATAAAGAGTTGGATTGAAGACAATAAGTGAGGTGAAGAGGATTTATTCCTTGATCTAGGAAGTGGTAGGGATGAATCAATCCACACAAGATCTTGGTAAGTAATTTGTTATAGTTTTCAACAGGAATGCTAAACAATGTTTAAAGACTTGACTACTTGAAGAAACAATCAATTGATTGAGTCTAGAAGGAGGTTAATCACGAGTTCAAAAGGATATGAAATCCTTTATTTCTTACTTCATCAGGACAATGGAAAAATTCATGCAATGATCATAATCACTAGAATAATTTCCTTGAGCAGGGTTGCAACAACTTGTCAAGGAACAAAGTTACCTTATGATAAAGGAGTTCAAGACTTTTGTCATGAGGAGAGATAAAAAGAGAGAACTTAATGAGGAAGTTATACTCATTCTTTGTTGGGATCAAATGGTTCAATGAAGGATTTGGATGAGCATTTTTCTAAGTAGGATTCCATAATGAAACTTATCAATACGCAAAATTGTATATGTTTTCTCAGATGGACAAATCATTCAAGAATTAAGTGGTTAAGAAAAGACAGTGGAAGATATGGCCAAGGATACTTGTGGATTGGTGACAAGTTTCTTGAACCTAACAACCAGATTCTTTAGTGTGTTTTACCTACATGATTTGAGATTAAAAATAGACTAAGATGGAAATGTAGAGGCTCCCTGACCTTGGTATTAAGTTTTTAATGAAAATTCTAAGAACTCATTGTGCACAGTTTGATAGAAAATTCAGAAACTTGAACTATAGATCGGGACATAATTAGTTGAAGACCATGATATAATTCGTTCATGTGCCTCCTTTGAGATATGAAGGGTATTAGAACATTGGTTGGCCATGGATTTAATGGTAATGTTCTAAGCACTTCAGGAAGAGTTGGTCCAGGAGGTCAATCATCGGGAAATTCAGGACAAGAAGGGAAAAATGGTTCCACTACTAATAAGTCCACTCCAATCAAGAGGGGTTCTCTAGTAATATATTAACTAATGCTTCTCATGTTTAGTTCTTTCATAAATGCCTCTTCTTTTTTCTGTTGGAACAAAAACTAATTTTTGTTTTCGTTTGTATTTGAGATCGTAATAAATTATTGGAGTTAAAAAGAAAGTTGGAATTCAGAGAATTGATGTACGACATGACAGGTATGGATGGTGATATGAAATAATTTACTATACCTTAATAGATATTATAGGTAAAACTTGACAAGGTGTAATAAAACCTAGAAAAGCGAAGTTATCAATAAAACCATGACTACAATTTATGGAGATAAGATAAGAGAAACTCTCATACATGCAAAGCATTATATATTATACTAGAAATTGAGTTAATGGATTAATTGAAACCAGTTGGCATTTTATTGGGCACTAATAATAGACCCTAGATAGCCCATGCCACTAAGAAGTAAGCATTTAATGTCAACTTAAATGTTGTATAAATGGAATTGAAAAGTGTTGAAGGTGGTTATTGATTGAACACCTTTATGAAGGCACATAAATACAAGGGATAATAGTAAAAGAAAGAGTGGATTCATAGCCACTGCTTACCTACAATATCTCTTACGATACCACCACGTTCATTCCTATTACATGCTCTCAATCCTTTCAATTAAGAACATGACCAATGCAAATACCATATGTTTGTATTCCAATGAATTCTCAGTTTGTTTTCACCACTTGGGAGCTATGGAAGATTATGAAGCAACCATATAAACAATTTATTCTATAGAGAAACTTCCAAGGATTTCAATTTTGTTTTCTAACTTTAAGAGAGATTGTGTAGTATTCTATGAGATTCTTTCATAATTCCCACATGAATTTGTAGCTTAGATCAATTTATATTTTTTCTTCCCATCATGTGGTCATTTTCTTTTAATCCCTAGTTTACCCCTTGAAACCCTAGATTTTTTCAAGGATCAATACTAGACGCATGTAGGATCTAAGTAGATTGTTGAATATGTATCTAAGAATATAAAATGGAGTTGGAATTCAGGAAATTTTAAACATGGTGATGAGATTGGTATCGGTGGACATAAATTGAAACTATCAAGTATTTGTATTGAGCTTCACGTTGAGTCCCCATTGCCTCTAGAACGAAAGCAATGTTTATACCTTCGAGAGTGTTTCATTCTTTTTTTTTTTATTACATATTATATTTTTATTTTATTCATGTTTTTGTTGTTGTTGTTTTCATTTAATTCACCTTCAGGTTTTTTTCATTCTTCTAGTTTTTTCTTTATTACAAATAGTTTTTCTCTTTTATTTATGGTTTCTTTTGTTGGTGATTGAATTGATGAATGGTTGCAGACATGAAAAATATATTATTACAATTGAGACGCAAAGCAAATACTATGAATGGCTCTATCAACCTATGCAGTTGGACCTCCAAATGAATATTTAAGAAACCCTCATATATGGAAGCAACAACAGAAGGAAGAGCTTGCAGCTTGAAGGAAAAACTTGTCTGATCTCTTTGATGAAAATAGTGGAGAGATGATTACAGTGGTCTCTACATAGTGTCACATCTTTGTGGTTTTTTATAAGGATTTTCCTTCATTCCCCAACTAAAAGTATATGCACCGAATTGAATCTTATATTATTTTATGACAAAAAAGTTATATAGAATTTTACCTTTTGCGTAGCGAGATTAAGATAGGAAGAATAGGGGGTCTATGATATCAGATATGGTTAGTTTATAGTTGAAATTATCTATTGTATAATATGGATTTTCTCATAAATATATCAAATACATAAATTGTGTTTGTCATTATTTCTATTTTACTGTGATTTGTTGCTAGGTGACTATTTCATCCTTATTTCAATTCACAAAACCCATGAAGAAATTTGATTACTAAAAATATTGTCTAATATTATTTCGCCATCTTTCTTTAACATGAATAGAATCCCTCCATGTCTTAAGATAATCACGGAATCCTGTATATAGGATTTGGAGCATGCAATACACACCGGCATGGGTTAACAACCTATAAACTAAAACTGAATCACCAAATGGTAAATTTATTAATACTGTTGAATATGATTCATGAGATCGCTTTGAAATGCTCAAATATTAGTTCATGTTTAGACTTATTAGTTTGAGGCTAATATTTTTAAATGCTTTAATGGAAGATTATGATGAGCTCAAACATCTTGGCCAAAATTCTTGGTTTCGGTGTCCATTAAACCAGATTTTTTTCTTTCTTAGAGATGTTTTATTATGTAGGTTATGTTCTAGTTCTTATAGAATAACAATGCAAATTATTAAGTCAAATACAACTATCCAACCCTAAAATCTGATCAAAAAATAAAAAAACTACATAGTTTAATATGTAACATATGTTACAGATAGAAACTACCTATGGATTGGGGTATACCACAACAGAATGAATGACACAATAAATCAATCCATTCCAATATGCAAGAGAAATAAATACTTCTAACACTAAGGGATATGAAGCATAACTTATTTCAGACGGTTAATGTAGATCCTCGTTGAGCTTTTCCAACACGCTTGCATTTACGATTCACTCTCAACAACAGTAGACAAGACAAGCATGCTATATATTAAAGTGTTTGGCCTACTCTAGCATATATAAACCATCATGCATACGAAAATAACTACATCCATGGACAAAATAATTAGAGTTATGCACATGTATTGGACAACAAATGGATATTTCTATTAATAAAAATAGATATAGAACAATGACAAACTCTATCGAAACCTCCCTGAAACAGAGAAGTCGATTCCTCCACTTGGGCCTCCACCACTTAAATCCTCCATCTCGATGGAAAGCATACAAAGAAAATGAAAGCCTGGGAAGAGAAACAATGTTTGATCCAAAGGGACAAAGGGATGTAGACTCAAGCATAAACAAGTGAGGCAACAATGAACTATAGTTTCCTTGCTCTGCAAAATTCTCCTCCTTCAATGCATCCAAGAGGCTCAATATATAGCCCTCCAATAGGAAATGGAGGGTCGCGTCCGAGTGTTTTCCAGGCATATGGAAGGCCAAGAGTCAAATTATTCAGGACTCTATGAGGAAATCTCCAAAACTTTTTCTTTTTATGCACATTTCCCGATGTATGCGGGTATTGGCTCAAAAGATGTGTGTACACACAGGTATTGGATTAAAAGTCGTGTATACACATAAACAAGTGTTTTTTATGTACTTTATTAGTTGATCAAAGTATAACTTGAGTAAGGGGGATCCAACGATTCTGCATAGGGACATGGAAGGCTATAAAGGTGTGATCTACCAGGTGTGGTAAAATCAACTATAACAGATTCCCCCTAATGTGTGAGGTCATATGGGTAACATGATGGCCGAAATACATTATATCCATCCAAGAAGTGGAGTAATGAAGACCCTAGTAGAAGAACAAAACACTCATCAATACAATATAATGTTAAATCTCAGCATGTGACTACAAATATACATGTAGTAGTCCTAGATACACAAGAGTACAATGGCCATGAATAGGCATGATATACAAATGTCATGTGTGGTCATCACCACGTAAAATATACAATGAACAAAATATCCATAGTGGATAAATATATCTGATAATACACTGGAACCTAGTCATGAGAGGTGACATATCATAAATACTAGCACAATCAAGGAGGTAGCATATGTGGAATGACACCAAGCTCAAAGTTCTTCTACACAAACCACTACAAGCACAAGTCCCATCACGTGAATAAAGGTGTCAAGCTCGAACATGATGGTCCATCGTATGATTATCGGTCATTAATGTATACTATTAATAGATGCGAGATATCCCACTGCTAATGATAATGGGAATCAAGGTACATAGTGCAATATAACAAGTGTGAATAGATGTGTTGATGTCAAACAATTGAAATAATCCATCGATCAAGGGACATTGATGTATTCCCAAAACTGTCGATGGAGAGAGAACCTACCACTGATGGATGTAAGTATCAAGGAACTCAATGGACCATATACTCCTATTCCATAATAAATGATCTGAAGTTGATAGAATTGAATCCGTTGTAAGGAGGGAATTAGGGAATCCCCCATCAACCAACATGAGGTACTCAGCAATGCTAGATAATATGGAAGAACTCAAACGAACAAGATGTGCACGAACCAGTTACTATATCGGGAATGGCTGACATGCAAATTCAAGATAACTAAGGAATGGCCGACTCAAGGTAAACTTCCTTCGAACAAGAGCATAAGGAAAATGGTGACTGAAAAAAGGAAGCATAGACTCAACCTGCAAACTGGGATAGCTCTAGGACACAAGAGGCATTGATAGAGGCTCCATAGGGACTAGAAGCATAACCAGTCAGTGGAGAAAACTCAAATTAATGAGTACAGATCCTAAAGTATTACTAATAACTGAACCAATGGATGTGATGTGCAGTGCTCTATTCGAAGGCGACACAACTCGAAAGATGCCAAAAGTAATATCATTTCTCGTCCGTCTTTTTATGCTTCTTGATTTTTTTAAAACTTTTTTAGATTGAAAATATTGAAAAGGAATAAAAGTGCTAATAGTATACATCTAGGAGGAGATGAGTGTTGTGGGAACGAAAAATAGTTCCAAGCAGTGGAACATATTTATGCTCAATGCAAGGAAGCATGTGTAGGATGAGGACACTTGGGGGACGGTCTCCTCCTGGTAAGGGATGATTAAGATGTAAAATATATATATAAAGGCTCTGCTTAGATAGGATTGAGGAGATCTCGGTATATATGGCTTATAAATCTAAAGTGGGGAGCCAACATAAAGCTCAATAAGGCAAGAGAAATGCATGAATATGCAATTACAACTTGATATACAAGGGAGTCCCCATGGGAGATGGGCAGCAAAAGGTTTAAGAGGGATATGAAGCTCTTGCATAAGGACATAGTGGGACTAATAAGGGACTCCCAAAAATAGGGGAGAAATATCGTCATGGGTACCAAACTGTAAAGCAAGATCTAACTAGGGCACCCATGACTAGGAAATCTCTACCACTTACATAATGCCATTTCTAATAGCAATATGAAGGTTCCATGGCATTACGAAGTGGGTTCGTACCTAGAGTTAAGGTGAAACACTCATAAGGAGATGCATACTTCAGGCGGATGTGTAGTCCTAACCTATATTCCTGTTCAAAATTATACCTGTGATAGATATGAATGCGTCAAAGTCTCAGTTAAAGTACGCTTAAATTAGGTCCCTACACCACAATATTAGGAAAAAATAGTCAAAAATAGTTAATAAGGGTCAAAACTATAGAGTAGTGTGTAAAAATTTCAAAAATAAGTCTATAAAATAGTAAAAAACTCATTTTCACCATACCATTTGGAATTTTTACCACACATAGTGCATTTAGACCACAAACTTCAATCATTGATTCTGAGAGCTATGGGCCACAAAACCAGGAACCGTCTGAGCTAGGTAACTCTTCATGCCATCATCTTTCATTTTAATGTCTTTATTTTAATTTTTAGTGGTTGAATGTTTCTTATGGAGCACCCTGAGAATGGTGTTTTTGGCCCACACAGAAAATCACTCAATTTCTGTGTATAGGTCCAAGTATATGTGGGAAATGCTTCGATTTTCACATATACACATTGTTTTTTGAGAAACAGTTGCATACAAAGATGCACATACCAATTTTTGGGGTGAAAACTCATGAAACTCTCATGTTTTTGTGTAGGATGGTTTTGGTATGGCGTGCATGCGAACATGAATATGCAAAAAGGGCCATGCAAGGTGATTTGATGGCTAAACAAGCTTTGAGGGAATGTGGCTTATACAAGTTTTGGTGTCTTGGAATCCTGAGGGATAAACCAAAACTACTCTAGATATTGGTGGAATATTGGGATCCGAATACAGAAACGTTCCAGATCGATGAATGCCCCTCGGCCTTGAGGTTGAGGATATCTATTTTATTACTAGACTATCTCGTAGAAGGGAGGTATTAAATCTATGAGCTCATCGGGTTGGATGTGGCCTCACAATTGAGGAGTATATTGAGGTCTACTGGCTCATAGATACATAAAAGGTTGGGATTCATATCCCAATGAAATCTATCCAGAACCTTGGACTCAATGCCATACTACTAGCACTAGGCCAGATTGCAGGATTAGTACCTGTCCATCAGACTTCAAGGACATTGATGTTCTATGTAGTGGAGTGCATGAGGCTCACTACCTATGACTAGAGTACCTTCCTATTGGGTAACATGAAACAACAGTTTTTGGACAACAAGATGGGTAGAATGAGAAACTTTGGTTTTTCTAACATCTTGAGTACATTCTTCTTTGAGCACGCACCGGGGCTATGCCCAAAAGTGGAGATCACTCCTCATGGACCTCAGGATCCAGCTCAACTACACTGGGAAAATCTGATGTAGAGGCTAGGAGGAAGGAGAGTGGCCACGCCCTACCCACCCGACTAGCGCAGAAATATCATAGCTATAGATGACTACCATTATGTAGGGATAGAATTCCAGGGCAATCTTGACATGCCTACTCCATAGGGATCTGCATATGGTGATAAAGGTGACAATCCTGACTCTATTTTTTTTTTGGATTATTTAGTTTTTTTGTATTTTTTGATATAGTGAAATGAAAAAACATGTTTTTGGGTGGTGACACATTGATGCTAGTCAAGTAAATGCAGATGTTGGTCCTAGATGACGAGAAGGACTCCCTCAAAATATTCAAAGGAGGAGAGGTGATAATATAGTGGGTGTGGATATGGAGTGTATGCTCCAAAACATCCACAAAAAATTTGTCCGATTGACGCATAGGGTTCCCATGGCACAAGTCAAGGAATTTCCTAAGGCGATGCAATGATAGGTGGTAGGTGTACTACGTGCATGGGTTCGGCTATTTAGATGGATAACTAGGGTTTTCTTGTGTGTTCATCATTAGAACCCTACTCCACAGTCTTAGAGGACTACATTTACTTTTTGTATCGACTGTGTAGTATATTTTGGTGGCTCAAAAGACCTGTTTTTGTACCACGACATTATGAATTATGACGCCACTTTATGAACTATATTTTAATGAAGAAATATTATGATGATCGGTTCTTTATATTTACATGTGTAAATGTGACGTGAATGCTTCATTGTCTGTGTATCAAATGCCAATCTAGTACGTAATTTGCATATGAATCAGCAACATGATTGTAGTTCCTAGGAATGTGAATGTATGTAATGTTTTCAAATTGTCGTTCTAACAACCTTACTCGCAAGAATATTCGTAATAAAGTTGGATCTCTAACATAATACATGCCATTTAACTGTAATAACACTAATTGTGAGTCAATACGTACCTCAAGAGCTCGAATACCATGAGAGATGGCATCACGTAGTAACTCAATCACGACACTATATTCAGCAATATTGTTTGATGAAGGCTAGAGACATACACCTCTTGAAGACAAAACCTGACCCGTAGGTGTATAGATCACCCAAGCAACCAAAAGTGAGTTCTGGGTGTTGCGGATGGAACCGTCAATGTATCCTACATATATTGAAGACTCTGTCCACATCTTCCACAAAAAATGGAAGCATCAACAATCCCAATCACCACAAGGAGACCAAAACTAAAATATGAAAATGTACAATAATATACAAAATATCAGCCTCGACTAAGAATTACACATAGTATTTATTGAGATAAAGCCCGTTTATAGGCTCTGCCAAGGCTGTCCCATCGTAATCTACTAGCTTGTAAGACACTTTCTCTAACACTCGTTTGACTATGTAAGGCACATGCCACACATGGTTGAAATTTCCTGCCCCTAACGGTTCACTAGCTTGGTCATACACAAGGACTATAAATTGAGCACATAGATCTGTAGACAAACACACAACTCACAAAATAGATCACACAATTTACTTAGCAATTGAAGAATGAAACAGTGCAAAAATGGCTTGCAACTGTGAATGCTTTCATTAATAAAAAGTAATTAGACAATAATTACAATGAAGTACAATGGATAAATAGCCACAAGCAATTTGAATCCACATGAGGAAATTCAAATTGATTACACTCTACTTGAATGTAGGTAAATCATTATTGGAGGATTCAATGGTTAACTCACCTTGCCTAAACCATCACCGAAGTTCATCAGAGTTCTAAAACACAACTCAAGTGTTAAATTCAGTATTGACTAAGGATAACTGACTATGCTAGGTGAGAAGTGTGCCCCTCCTGCATGCATCCATGCAAACCTAGCGCTAACTGAATGTAGAGAACTAGAACTGAATGTAACCGATTCCTAACTTAGCTTGACTAGTCACCAACTCAAATCAACTGACCTTGGTTGGTATTGGAGCTCCCAGTGGCTCCTAAATTATAGGGATTGGTCTAGGAGGATCCTAAAATGATGCATGGTAAGTGCAATCAATGGTATTAGGCCTCAATTAGTGTTCCCCACACTTTAGTAACTGAAACATGTGCCCCAATTAGGCCAAGTGGACCCAATGGTGCTAGTGACTAAAAATAGACTGGATGGACTCCCGATTTAGACATGACTCCTGATTTAGACATATGACCAAATTGTAGAAGGGAGGATTAATAATCCTAATACCTTCCCTGAATGCTAACTTGGACAATCTATGGGTCTTGGTAACTAAGAGCATAGGTCACCCATTACATCAAGTAAAATAAAGTAACTGCTTAATACAAGGAGCAAGGGAAAAATCCCCCCCTCTATCTAAGTAGGTAGAATCAGGTCTCAAGTTTGAAAAACTTGAAAATATGTTGCTGCAATATTCATCTCTGTGAGGTAGCGAAGCAACATGCATGGTGTGCTTTGCACAGGTATTCTGGGTCCTGCCATGTAGACTTCTCCTTCTTCTCCAAAATTGATGATGGAAGGAAGGAGGAATGTAACCTTTGTCTCTTGTTGGATAAAGAGGTGCATGATCAAATCTATTATTCTGAATGTAGTGAGACTAAGCCCTTTCCATGTAGCATCTTACAGCGAGTCTATTGCATCTCTCTGAAGATGGTAAGATTGCATGGCATAACGCAAGGGTCTTTTCTTCCTAAGTGTCAGGTGGGTTTCCAATCATCTTCCTAGCTTCCAATTTGGAAGTAGGGAATGAATATAGATCTAAATCACCCTGAATCTCAATCTCACAAACTGATAAAGATGGATCTATAGTACTAGTATAAGTTGTAAAAGAATTAGATGCAATGTTGTTACCTTCCCTTGAAAGTGGTTGCTGAGAGTGCACTAGTTTTGAAGGAGGCATGAAATGTGAGAACTCATATGATTTTGAAGCATGATTTGCAACACCCTTTGATATGATGTTCCTAGTAGATATATTTGTGATCTCCACTTAGTCAGGACCAAATATCACTCACTTTGGAGATCCAGTAAGGGTCATCTGATAGACAAATAATATGTTTGAAGCTAGGGAGGGAACAAATAGCACACATTTGAACCTTCCATGTTCAAGCTTGACAGCACCCTTCCCTTTTGTTTAGACTTTACTATTATTTCCCATATGAATACTAGGACCATCAAAGGAATGAAAAGAAGAGAATGATTCTCTGGATGCAACCATGTGGTTGGAAGATCTAGAATAGATGAGGAAGACATGTGTTGATGAGAATAAATCCTTTAGTGCATGGCATTTCCTTTGGAATTCTTCATCTTATTCTTCAGATTCATCCTTATTTGCGCTATCAGGTGCAAAAATGTTATGTTTCTTCAAAATAAGAGCCATTTCATCAAGTTGTCTTGTCATACAGGAGCTTTCTGAATGAAAGCACCTTCCACAGTAAGAGTAGAGGACCTTGACTTTGCCATTCTTCTTGCTTCTCTTCAAACCTGAAGGCTCCTTTGATTGCTCTTTCTTCACAAGAGACTCATCTCTTTGCTTCCCTTTGTCATTCACTACCTTATCTCCTCTTGCAACCAGAGCTTGATCTTTGGGAGATCAAATGATCCCCATTTGGATCAATTTATCATTCTCAGAAGTGAGAGATTGGATGAAGGCATCAAGAGTGGGCATCTTCCAATTTGGAGTGGTGATCCTTACTATTTATAAGGTTGATACAAATACTAAGTAGTATGTAGAAGGTTGATAAAAAGACTGAGTAGTCCACATTGAGCTTGTGAGAATGGAAAGGATGAGCTGATCTTCATCCTTCTCCACTTTGCATTGCTTCAGCTGATATATCAGGTTCTTGAACATTGTGAAGAATCCATTCAGTGATTCAAAGTTGGATGGATTAAGAGTGATCAGATCATTTTCTAGTTGATGTACCCTCATCTCATCCTTCTTATCAAATAAGGAGGCAAGCTTGTCCCAAATATCCTTGGGAGTCTTCAATCATTGGATGTGGAATGAAAGATCTTGAGAGACTGAGGAGAACAAATATCCATGAGCTTCATCAATCCTGTTCTAGTACTTTTCCTTGTAATGATTAAAAACTGGCACTGCTTCTATTTCTTCTGTGAGTTTGAAGAGGTTCTTGGTGCGGAGCAGTACCCCCATGTATTCCTTCCACTGGTGATAGTTGAAGGGAGTGAGAGGCTCTACTGAATGAGCCATTTTGGATGCACTAAGGAGGAATGAGCTACTGTTAGCGAATGTAGTAAGAAGAAATGGATGCTTGTAGCGAATGCTGTGAGAAGAGCTCATAACCTGTCACACAATCAACCATAAAAAGTAAGGTCGACAGTCTGCACTTTTGGAATTTCCTTCACACCCAGCATAGTTGATCAAGCAAGCTTGGTCAACAATTTCCTAACTTGGCATATTAAGTGGTAAATTCTCTGCTTCTGGTGCAGTACTGGAAGGATCAATTTTGCTAAAAAAAATGATCCAACTAAAGATATGAGGAGGAGAGGTGCCTTTTCCACCAAGGCTTTGATACCATATAAATTGAGCACATAGAACTGTATAGAAACACACAAATCACAAAATAGATCGCACAATTTACTCAGCAATTGAAGAATGAAACAATGCAAAATTGGCTTGTAGCTGTGAATGCTTTCATTAATAAAAAATAATTAGATAATAATTACAATGAAGTAAAATGGATAAATAACCACAAGCAATTCGAATCCACATGAGGAAATTTGAATTGATTACACTCTACTTGACTGTAGGTAACTAAGACCTTGTCTAAATCATTATCGGAGGACTCAATGGTTAACTGACCTTGTCTAAACCATCACCAGAGTTCATTAGAGTTCTAAAAAGAAACTCAAGTGTTACATTCAATGTTGACTAAGGATAACTAATTGTGGTAGGTGAGAAATGGGCCCCTCCTGCATGCAACCATGCAAACCTAGCACTAACTGAATGTAGAGAACTAGAACTGAATGTAATTGACTCCTAACTTAGCTTGACTAATCACCAAATCAACTCAACTGACCTTGGTTGGTATTGGCATTCCCAGTGTCTCCTAAATTTTAGGGATTGGTCTAGGAGGCTCCTAAACTTATGCATGCAAGTGCAATCAATGGCAGTAGGCCTCAATTAGTGTTCCCCACACTTTAGTAATTGAAACATGTGCCCCAATTAGGCCAAGTGGACCCAATGGTGCTAGTGACTAAAAATAGTTTGGATGGACTCCCGATTTAGACATGACTCTTGATTTAGACATATGACCAAATTGGAAAAGGGAGGATTAATAATCCTAATAAGGACTAAGTAACCTTCACTAAAGGTAAGGGGATAGATATATTTTTCATACTAAGCCTTAACACAATACTTTTTACCTCAAGAGTCACTAAGGCATCTCGACGTTTCTTATCAAATTGCTTTAAGAGGACCAGGCATTCCTCTAAATCAGAAGTTTCTGGCAAAAGTTGTACAACTAGATTCAAAGAAGGGATTTTTCATTCAATCGATAAAATTGAATCCACCCCATGCACCAACTGATATGGAGAAAATTTGGTGGTAGTATTAACCTCGGTTCGGTAAGCCCACAAATCAAGATACAACATGATATCTCAATTAGTCTTTCTTTGTGTGATGGTTCTTTTGAGAATGGACTTAAGGGACTTATTCACGGCTTCAACCTATCCATTCGCTTGATGATAATAAGAAGAGGAGTGCTCTTGCTTATATCCCAAATTCAAATATAGCTAAGACATCATCTTGTTTTGAAATTTCCTTCCATGATCAGTGACAAGATCCCTCAAGATACCAAAACATGTGATAATCTGATTGAAAATGAAATGCACAGCAGTATCACCATTGACTTTGATAGTGGGCATAGCCTCTTCCCATTTCGTGAAGTAATGAACAACCACTATGATATGATGATGCCTCCCAGTCGAATCTAGGTTGTAGTCCATAAAATTGCCCCCCCAATTGGTGAAGTGACCAATGATGATAATCATATGTTGCATGATAGGATGTGAGCACATATTCCATGCAAACACCTGGTAGGGTGGCATTGCTTGACTGCATTAACACAATATTTGAAGATCGACTGCAAAAATAACCCGCTAGTCAAAATATTTTTGGCAGTAGAAAGACCATATAAATGAACACCTCATGCCCCTTCATGTAAATCATTAAGCATAGCCTCAACCTCTTCATGCGTTAAACATCAACATAAAATGGAATCAACCCCATTGCGATAGAAAGTGTCATGAATGATCAGGTAATTATTAGCTAAATGATATAACTGTCGACACTCATCCTGTCAAAGGTGAGGAGGAACCTTCAAAGTTTTCAAATAGAGGATAATAACCCCATATGATGGGTCCATAGCCAAAATGAGAAAAACATGATCATCCATGAAAGAGTCTTAATGGACCTCAACTTCATCCAAACTAGGAAAATGTGTAACGACCTCTGCAAAAATCAATGATTTCATCAACTTTGCTGAAACAAACTCGAGATCGAATTATTGCAAAATCAAAATCCACTTATTGGATTTCCCCCTATCATTCGTCTGGTGAGGATGAACTAAAATGGATTGATGTGAGCCACAAACAAAGTATGGAAAAGGAGTATGCAATGTCTCAATCGTTGAACCTCATGGATGGTAGCTAAGGCTAATTATCGACGTGAGTATAAATAAATTTCACATCAATGAGGTTTCATTTAAGATAATAGATAACGTGCTCTTGGATATACTCATCCTCTTGAGCCAAAACCAAACCAATCGCCTCTTGAGATGCAACCACATATAATAAGAAATCACATTTATAGTAAGGTGGAATAAGCACAAGGGACAATGACAAGGATTTCTTTAATGCATCAAAAGACCCATGAGCTCTCTCATCCCAGATAAAAAGTGTGTCTTTATTCAAAAGGTGCATGAAACCCTTAGTCAAATTCGAAAAAATGACAACAAACCTTCGTAAGAAGTTAGCCATCCCTTGCAAACTATGAAGATGTCTAATCATGCGCGGGGGTGACAATCGAAGTATTTCCTCAACCTTAAGAAGGTTCACCCTAATTCCCTCAGAAAATATAAACCCCGATAAGCGACCTACTTTCACGCAGAATATGCACTTTTGACAATTTAACAGGATTTGATATCAGCCGCATCTTTCGAAAACCAAGCATAGATGGTCAGGATGATCCACTTTCAAATGAGAGTGAGCCACTAAATTACCGAGATACACTTCAATAATCTGCTTAAGGTCATGAAAAGAGAAGGTCATATCCCGTTGAAAATTAGCTCCATCATTTTTAATGCTGAAGGCCATTTTCGGGTATGCAAACATATCCCCAAGTACAAATGAAATTCATTTTATGTTGATCCTCAGGTTTGATCTAAATCTAATTATACCCTAAAATCCATCCATGAACGAGAACACCTCACTTCCCACACAGTCATCCAAAATATGATCTATGAATGGTGTGGGAAATTTATCTTTAGGAAAAGCTTTGTTCAAGTCTCAAAAATTAGTGCATACATGGAGAGTCCCCTGTTTCTTATCATCTAGAACAATATTGGATACCAATTCATTCAGGGGAACTAGATAAATAAATCCATCTTTGAGCAACTTCTCTATCTATGCCTTAATAGCGGGTTCCTTATGGGGATTCATCGCTCGTAAGCGTTGTCAAACAGTTCTAGCATCCGGATAGGTCTTAATATCATGTTCAACAATGCAAGTGTCTATTCCCATCATTTCTTCATACGAACAAGCTAAAGCATCTCTAAATTCCTTCAAAATGTTAGTGTATGCCTCAATTTCATCGAGGAACAATCCACCCCAATGTACACATTTTTCGATTTTTCCAAGAGTGCGAGAAATGTTGATAGGAATAGTTGGAGACAAATTAGCCATGTTTCCTTTGGAAAACTTACTAGAAGCTCCTAATGGAACCATGGGCCTACCAACTTTCTCACTAAGGATCGCTCTATATTCATCACACTCAATACGTTTAATATCTGGGAGAAAGTAAGAGTGGTGGTGTCACTCCTCCCAAGGCCCATATAAACCATTCATGGATTCTAGGATGGCTTCATCGAAAGGAAAAGAATTATCAAAGAAATAATGAGAGCGTGACAAAGCAACTTCCCAAGAAGGTAGTGCATATGGTTCCTCCTCTTCTGTCTACAAAGAGGAAGGACTAGAATCTACAACGAGACCAACAATGGCTTGATATGAAATCACCACTGTATATAATGACATGTCCATCCTAGAAGGTCTAGGATCTTCATCCAAAGTGCTCGTAGAAGGGAGATTCCAAGGATCTTCCAAATACAAAATGTGAAATGGAATAGAACTCAACAATGAAGATTCACTACCAAGGATGGAACCTATTGTAAGAATTGGTGCAGAAATATTGAAAGTTCCAATAAATTACGAAAACATTCCCACCCCAACATTCTTAGTTTTTGGATGAGAATTATCGATGAATGGGATAGTAGATCCTGACGATGCTTTCGTACCGGAATTATCAAAATATTTTTGCCTGATCATGACTTTCTCCCTTTAAAAGGGAAACAAACAACTCATAAGAGGGATGATGTGGATGCTTTCATATTATAAATCTAGTTACGACCCAGTAGATGATTATAGTCAAGGGGCGCATCAACCACCTTGACCTCCATCGACATGTTCTTCCCTCCCAATTTGACTTCAAGGGAAGGAAGTATCCCATGTGTCCAAAAAATATCCCATCAAAAGCATTCAACATGGTTCCATATCTTGACAATGTAGGAGAACCTAACCCCTTCCAACAGGCTAAATACATCACAATAGTTGCAGCGCCTTCATCAATCACTGTGCGTTTAATGGTGTTGTTCATACACTCCACATGGATAAGGAGAGCCACATGGTAAGGAAAATGAGGCTGGAATTCATGGGTTTTGAATTTAATCACTATAAGGATGTGAATCAACCACCCCAAGAGTAGACAACAAATCCTTTCTCTATGAAGGGAAATCTGAAGGACTTCTAAGGAGGACATCACACAAGGATTCTGGCCCAAATACTCAAAAATGGAATGAGCAAATTCTTTCCTTAGGTCGGGTTGCGATGAATCATAATCCTTAGCTTGTGTCAAAACATTCTCAGTGGACATCATGTTGATTCCCATGCCCACTTTTGGTGTTTGATGAGTTTTTATTCCTACCCAAAGCACTTTTGGAATCCATGGTCCTTGAATTTATATTTTGATTGTGCGGTAAAGGATCCGTCAACATAGTTGGGATCTGTGCGATGCATTTCTAGGAATCTTCCATATGAGGGCACAAATGAGGTGATATTCCCCGCAAATATTGCAAGGGAACTTCACCTTACATTTAGAATTCTTGTCTCCCCCAACATTATTATCATTCTTGTTGTCATTAGCAATTTTGTTCCTTTTCCCACCCTTACAATTATTTCTTCCCTTTTTCTTGTTTCATCTAGGTTGTTGGTTACCTTTCTGGTTCAACGATTTCACTGAGTGTACATCCATCTATTGGGTGGGATGAGATGAATCCATAGCTTGTCTCGATGTAGGCTGGTTAATACACAAATTTTTCATTTGATTTGTAACTGTTAGATTTTTATCAATTAGACAATATTATATTAGGATCTTATCTGAGAGAATAACATGCACAACAATCAATCACAAGAGACAATAGACACAAGGATTTTCCTTAGAGAAACCATAAAGGAGAAAACCACACAACTTCCTCAGAGATAGAATAAGCACCATTGGCAGCAGTAAAACCCAAAGACAGTAAGATGGTCTTTGACAGCTGTTCTCTCTCTTATCCCATCTCCTCTCTCAATCATGTGCTATAACTGAGTGTGAGTTACTGTGTGATAAATACAGAGGCTCACTCTCTATTTATACTAGTTTTTGACATGACAATAACTTACCAGGGATGTCTTCTCTAGGAGAATCTAATAACAGTAGTGCCCCACAACTGCGGGGACTTTAACCCCTAATCAACGAGGAGGGTTAACCTCTATGACTTTACATGACTTGTTTACATGATTTATTCTCCTGATAGGAACATTGGGGACTAATCAAATACAATATATGAAATACATAAGTGAATACATTCCGAAGTTATAAATACATCAACACTCTCTCTTAACTAGGAAGGTATTATCTTGACACAATTCATCAGCACAAGTCTTCTTCTATGGATCAAGTTTGGATCATCATCAACACTGGATCATCACTGTATCATCACTGGATCATCCTTGAAACTGGATCATCACTAGATCATCATCAAAGCTGGATCATCACTAGATCATCATCAAAACTGGATCATGAATGTATCATCATCAAAGCTGGATCATCATTGGATCATCATCAAAGTTGGGTCATCACTGGATCATCATCATCATTGCTTCTGCTATCTTGATCAACTGGTGCTATCTCTCAATTCTTCTCATCATAGGAAGTTCTACATAGCCATCCCTTTTTCATGCTAGTTGCAGGCCTAGCCTCCATGTAGCTCTTCATCTTCTTCAGCACTGACCCAGTCAGAAAGGCCTGCCCAACACTTACATCTGACCATGAGAGGAACACATCCACCAAAATGTCAAAAAGACATGCCCAACACTCACATCTGACCATGGGAGGAACACATCCACCACCATCTCAGAAAGGCCCAGCACTCACAGCCATTGGAATGATAGGACACACCATCTATCATCCAAAGAAAGGCTCAACAATTACAACTATTGGCATAGCAAGACACACCATCTACTATCTAGAGAAAGGCATAGCACTTATATTTGATCCAGTCAGAAAGGCTCAGCACTTATATCTAACCCAGTCAGAAAGGCTTATCACTTACATCCTCTGGCATAGTAGGACACATCATATACTATCCAAGGAAGGGCTTAAAAACTATATCTACTAGCATGGTAGGAAAAACCATCCACCATCCAAAGAAACACTCTACACTTACATCCATCGACATGATACGACACACCATCTATCATTTGGGGAAAGGATTTGCACTTATATATGACCATGGGAGGACCGTCCTACCACCATGTCAGAAGGGCTCCGCACTTATATCTGACCCATTCAAAAAGGATCTTGCACTAATATCTGACCATGGGAGGACCCGCCTACCACCATGATAGAAGGGCTCTGCACTTATATCTAACCATGGGAGGACCCACCTACCACCATATCAGAAGGACTCTACACTTACATCTAAACATTGAAGGACCCTCCTGCCACCATGTCAAAAGGTATTTTCACTTACATCTGAACATGGGAGGACCTGCCTGCCACCACATTAGAAGGGATCTACACTTACATCTGAACATGGGAGGACATACCTGCCACCATGTGAGAAGGGATCTACACTTACATATGAACATGGGAGGACCCTCTTACCACCATGTCATAAGGGCTCTGCACTTACATCTGAACATGAGAGGACCCACCTGCCACCATGTCAGAAGGGCTCTGCACTTACATATGAACATGTAAGGACTCGCCTACCACCATGTCAGAAAGGCTCATAGACTCATCACTTCCTCTTCGAAGGAACCTCAATCTGGAGAACACCAAGCTTCTCCTTGGATTACTCAAACTTCACTCTGGCTAATGGCTTGGTCAACACATCAAATATTTGCTCATCTGTCGCAACATATTGGAGCTTCACTGCTCCTCTCTATACCATATCCCTGATATAGTGATATTTGATCTTGATATGCTTCGACTTGTCATGGAACACCAAGTTCTCTGACAAATTCACACAACTCTGGTTGTTGCAATATATACAAGTAACATCCAACTGAAGATCAAATAAATCAGATAGTAGCTTCCTTAGCCACACTACCTCACAACTAGCTGAACAAGTTGCGGCATACTCTGCTTCGGCTGTACTCAGTGCCATGAAAGATTTCTTCTTGCTAAACCAAGAGATCACACCTGATCCCATATTGAAGCAGCACCCTGAATTGATCTTCCTATTGATGGCACTTCCTGCCCAATCTAAATCAACATAACCTTCTAGGTTAATCTTCTAATCTGGCTCATACTTGAGCCCATAATAAACTGAACCTTTTAGGTACCTCCGAATATGCTTTGCGTCAATCAGGTGAAGATGTCTTGGATCTGTTAGGAATTGGATCAATGTGTTCACAACAAAGCAAATATCTGGTCTCATATTCATTAGGTACATCAAGGACCCAATCATATGATGATACATCGTAGCATCAACCGTCTCTGATGAAGCATTACTCAATAGCTTCAGGTTTAGTGCCATAGGTGTGGTCATGGCCTTACATTCCATCATCTCGAACCTCTTCAGGATCTCTACTGCATACTTCCCTTGTCCTAGGGAGATTCCATTTGCATTCTGCCACACCTCCATTCCTAGAAAGTAGTGCATCATACCCAAGTCCTTCATCTCAAACTCGGTGGCAAGATTCATCTTCGTATCAGCAATCAACCCATCCACACCTGTTACAAACAGATCATCTACATACAGTAGGAGTATCATTGGGTTTCCTTCTTCAACCTTGTAGTAAAGGTTGGAATCTTCTTTATTCTTGGTAAAGCCCAAACTGGATAGGAAGCTGTCAATTTTGCCATACCATGTCCTGGGTGCCTATTTCAAACCATACATGGATTTCTTCAATTTACACACTTGAGTCTCCCTGTCATGTGTCTCAAAACCGAGTGGTTTCTCCACATACACTTCCTCTTCTACTACACCATTCAAGAAAGAAGTATTGACATCCATTTGGTGTAGCTTCCATTTCATTACTGCAACTAAAGCAAGTACTGATCTGATGGAAGTATATCTAGCTACAGGTGCAAAAGTTTCTTCATAATCTATTCCTTCTTTCTGGGATAATCCACGAGCCACAAATTTTTCTTTATATTTATCTATGCTACCATTTACATCATGCTTGATCTTGTAGATCCACTTGGAAGTCACAACAGACTTCCCTTCTGGTCTAGGGACAACATCCTAGACGTCATTCTTCATGATCAAATGGTACTCCTCGATCATAACATCCTTCCATTCTTTATTCTTTGCTGCTTCTTCATAGTTGGAAGGTTCTTTATCAATGATGTCACATAATAGTGCTACATAATCGGAGTAGGACTTGGTTCTTTTCCTCTCTTTATGCATTTATTCTGGAGCCCCATATCTTTCTGCACCTTAGATAGCCTCTCATACCCATGCAAGTTTCCTCTTGTGATGATTCTTCTCTTGGGGTGGATCTACAGGTTCCTAGGGTTCTTCAATTTCTCAATCTTCATATTCATTTGTATTGTTCATAGTTGTATCTTGAATTCTGGGTACTTTTGTTTCTTCAGAGTCTTCAACTGGTCTCTTTCTGGATTTGTTGTAAGATGAGTCTTCATTGAATGTTATGTCTCTACTAATGTCAATGTTCTTGAATCCTGGGAAGTATATTCTGTAAGCTTTCAAGATTTCACTATATCCCACAAAGATACCCTTCTTTCCATGAGGATATAACTTTTTTTCATTTAGAATGTGTATGTATACTGGACAACCAAATATTCTGAGATGCTTGACCTCTGGTTTCTTGCTGGAAAATAATTCTTCAAGTGTTTTGTTCTCAAATACTCTATGTGGAGTACGGTTATGTACATACACCACTCTCCTAGCATATTCTGGCCATAGATGCATGGGAAGATCTTTATCATGAAGCATATCCCTTGCAGTTTCCATGATCGTTCTTTTCTTTCTTTCTGCAACCCCATTATGTTGTGGATTATGGAGTGGTCAACTCCCTCTTAATCCCTGAATCTCTGCATAACTCTTTGAATTCATTTAATGTGAATTCTTTTCCATTGTCTGATTGAAAGGTTTTGATCTTCTTTTCTGTGTGGTTCTTGATTAAGGCTTTGAATTCCTTAAACTTACTGAATACTTCATATTTGTTCTTCAAGAAGTATATCCATGTCTTCCTCAAAAAATCATCAATCAAAGAAACATAGTATACCTACCCACTCAATGAACTGGATGACATCAGACTGCATACATCGGAGTGGATTATTTCCAAGATCCCTTTTGCCTTGCTCTCGCTACTTGGAAATGTCTTCTTTGTGTTCTTTCCTTTCACACATCCTTTGCAGACACCGTCATGTTTTGTCTATATTTCTGGAATATCTTCAACATCTTTGCTCGCAAGTGGTAGTGCTCTATAGTACACATGTGCAAGTCTTCTATGCCAAAGTTCATTTGGCTCTACTTAGTCATGGACCAAGGCTTGTTCTGGTTGACCCTTTAGTTTGTATAGTCCTCCTTCTTGTTCCCCAATCACTACTGCATCATCTATAGTCTTTCCCTTTGGCCACATAAGAACTTGGCCATCTACAAATGCAACCCTTATGCCTTTTTCATCTAGTGCAGATATGGGAGGAGATTCTTCTTTAGTCCTGGTACAAACAAGACATCCTTCATCTTCATAGACTTTCTATAGTCTAGCTTATAGGAGGATTTACCACTACCTTTTATTGGATACTAGAAGTCATCCCCAAGTTTTACCTTGTGAGGTGACTCATGTAGAGACAATTTCACAAAGGATTCTTTGAATCCCATCATATGTTTGGAAGCCCCACTATCTATAAGCCAATCATTGCTTCCATGTGTGATAGTTCCCATGAGAGAGGAAATCAAAACATATTCTTCATCACCTGAAGAATAATCACTTTCTTGTTTGATTCTCTTTGTGGAAGGTTCATTGTTCTCTACAACATGAGCATGACGTCTTCTCTTGTTTCCCTTCTTCTTGTGAGAGCCATTTTTGTTTCGAGGACAATCTCTGGGATAGTGTCCTCTCTCATCACAATTAAAACATCTAAGTTTAGATAAATCCTTGTTAGGTTTTATTGAGTTACCTTTTTGGTGAGAATTCTTACCTTTGGGGTGATGATAATCCCTTTTGGTTTTATTGGAGTGTACTACGAGATATTGATCTTCACTTCCCATATTTTCGTTTCGGGATACTATTCAATCTTCTTCTTGTGAGCATTCCTCCCATAGTCTACTGAACAGTGACTAGCTTTCTTCTAGCACAAATCCCTTGAATGAAGGAGTCCCGTGACCTAGGGAGACAATTCAAGGTAGGTATCACAATCTCTACATTCTCCACTTCTTCATCCACTGCTTCAATTTGTTCTTTAATTTGGGAGAACCTTGTAAAGCATGATTGTATTGTCTCAGCATTCTGGATCTTCACATTCTTCAACTGGTTCCTCAAAGTCATCTTCTGATTTATGTTCTTTCCTTCAAACAGCTTGGTCAAGGATTCAAACATCTCTTTAGGTGTCTTTAGGGAGGACACCTGCAGTATGAGGTGATCCTTGATTGAATCAGCAATAATCCACTTGGCCATGATCAAGTTCTTCTTGTGTAATTCCTTAGCCTCATCTCCCTCTAGAACTGGAACCTCTTCATTGATGTAAGAGTCCAACTCATTTTCTTCTAGGACTAGGGAGATCCTATACTTCCAGGCTTGGAAGTTATCAGTTCCCTCAATATTTTCATCAAGCTTGGTGTGATGAGACATCTTAACTGAGAACCTCAAATGGAAATACAAAATATTTAGATCTTACCAATTTAAGAAGCTAAAAACTAGATCTGGAGCTGATCTTCTGTAGTGTTGGTTTTCTGGTTCCAGGTAAAATTAGGGTTTGACTTTCCTGGAGTTCTACCCAACCAAAAAATTTGATTTTTGTCTCTAAAATTCGACTTTTAGGAGGAGAGCAATCCTAGCTTAGGCTCACCCAAAAATTCCTTTTCAGTGACAAGCCCTAATTTCCCAATGTAGTGGTAGGTCAAAAAGTGAAAATGCTCAGAATAAGATTTTGCTTCGACAGAAAGATGCGCCCTTCAATGGAGGTTAAAAATAGCCTCCTTTTGCTGATGGATTGTAGAGAGAGACACAAAAAGTAAGAAGCCCTAGCTTCCGTAGCTACACAATGTTTTATTCTTAGGTTAGCTCTGATACGATGCTATATTTTTATCAATCAGACAATATTATCTTAGGATCTTATCTGAGAGAATAACATGCATAACAATCAATCACAAGAGACAATAGACATAAAGATCTTCCTCGAGGAAACAATAAATGAGAAAACCCTGCAACTTCCTTAGAGATAGAATAAGCACCAATGGCAGCAGTAAAAGCAAAATATAGTAAGATGTCTCCAACAATTTTTCTCTCTCTTATCCCAACTCCTTCTCTCTCACTCATGCACTGCAACTGAGTGTGAGTGACTGTGTGATAAATAGAGAGGCTCAGTCTCTATTTATACTAGTTTTTGACTTGACAATAACTTTCCAGGGCCGAATTCTCTAGGAGAGTCTAATAACCCTAGTGCCCCACAACTGTGGGGACTTCAACCCCTAATCAACAAGGAGGGTTAAACTCTATGACTTTACATGACTTGTTTACATTATTGATTCTCTTGTTAGAAACATCGGGGACTAATCAAATACAATTTATGAAATACATAAGTGAATACATCCCGAAGTTACAAATACATCAACAATGACCAATTCTATAGGTTTAGTACTCGTAGATCCAACAATTCCATCAGCATGTGGCCCAACTTTTAACTTAGGATCGAAATTGGACCGCACTGTGTTCTGAATAATCTCATATAAGATCCCATACTGAGCATAAATCAATTCTAGTTGCTGAGATTGAAATATATCCCGCTCTTCATTAATCACTCTAGATGTAGAAACATCCTTTGCTATATATGGCAATCGCAATTTGAGGAAACATTCCAGGAGAAACTCTGGTGGAATGTTAACCTTAATAAAATGCTTCCTTCTACTTCACGGTTGAATATGGTTAGAAAAATGTGTGGTTTTATCTTGTTGAAATGTCGAGAAGAGTTCAATACCGACATTGTAACACATAGGTAGCTGAAAGTGGTTGAGAAAGGTCATGGCTAAGTCATTGAACATCGGATATGTGCCCCCTACCAACTCTATATACCATTTTGATGCATGACCCATGAGGGTGCATTGAAATAGTCATAAATGAACAAAATCATGGTTCAAGGAACTAGAAGAGCACCATAGGTGGAAAGTAGTAACGTGCTCACCAGGGTCTTCCCCACTCTTACCTTCAAATTTTGGAATGCCCAAAGGAATATTGGCAGGAATAATCTTCCATGTCGGATCATGAGATACCAAATCATTGGTTAAATTCAATAAATCAGGCAAGTTTAGAATCGCTAGGAAATGGATCCTAGGTTGAGTCATATTCTCTTAGGAGTGTACAAAGAGCACACTCCTAAGAGAATATAAGACAAAATTCTAGCAATTCAAGGGGATGTTAAGTGATCTCCCAAATGCACTAGGTATCTCTCACCTAGGAGAGGCTTGAGACTCTCATACACTACAAGAAAAGGTGTGTAACCAATTATAGTGGCCCTCATCTTCAACGCGTAAAGCAATTGTGTTGTCTGGACCCTACATGGCTAAGACACTCACAAAATAACCTTTGTTAGTACCCCCTGCAATACCTAGGTAAGGTAACTAAGGTCACCACAATATAACCAATGCTCAAGTAGACAGTTGAAGGCATGATCTATCATATGGGAAGGATAGCAAATCTAGAAGCTCGAAAGCACCAAAATGTACCTCAAAATCTCCTAGATATGAATAAGATCCTAGAAATATCTCTGGTGCTCATAGAAAGTAGCAAGGGGCTATCCCCACCACGAATGTGTACGGTGCCTCGTACTTAACTCGTGTGTAAGAGGAGCCTCTCGAGAACACTAATTATACCAAATATTTCACTCTCTCACCTAGACAGACACCTACTTGTTGTGTTTATTAGTCTTGGATAATTGACTCACAATGAACTATTCCAAGACTCTAAAACCTAAGATTGTTGATGTACCCTATCAAATAAAAATGTGTAATTCATTTTAAATTAAGCGTTGATTTTAGGGGATGTGATTAATCAAAGGAAATGATTGTGCAACCAACGATGTTATGATTCAGTGGTGAAATTAAATATGCACACCTAACAAACAATGCCAAGTGCAATTTTGTCTTTAAATGAAAAAATAGGGTATGCCACTACATGAGATACATATTTTTCCTTCAAATGAAAATGCAACCATTCCTATATGAAAGCCTAACTATAAATTCAGTAAGAAATCCTAATGCAAGTACCATGCAAATGTAATGCAAAAATGCATAAACATGCCAAAAATAAAATAAAAAATTGTATTTTTGAAATAATTTATATGTGAAAGAAACAAAAGACTCTACAACTCTCAGACCCTACAACAACTCTCAAACAGTGTCCAAGCAAGGCACCAAGATAAAATAAATCTAATGCACTAATACCAAATCAAAAAAGGAAATAAGATGACAAGAACAACTTCTAATAAAAGCGCAAATAAAAAAGGTCTCTGGTAAAAAACAGAGGCAACAGACGGACACCAATAGTACCCAAGAAGACTCAGCAACAGTCATACTTCATCGAACAACTCTCTATTAGCAAAATCAAACTCAAAAAGGAATCATATGCGACTGTTTGCTAAAAAACTGTGTGTATACTTGGAAATTCAGAAAAAAAAACCCGCGTGTAGACGTAGTTGTGAAGCAAAAACTCACATTCATGAAGAAAGAGAGGGTAAAAAGAAAAAATAAGAACCAAATCATTTCCTCTAGACACTAATGGGAAAGGATACTTCTAGACCCAACATAGAAACACAGATAAATAGAGAGCAATTCAAGCACATTGTGCACCCAATCCCCAAAGAAAAATAAGGAACCTCCCCAATGAAGTCGCTAATTCTGTTACAGAGATAAAATTCCTATGGCTTGGGGTAGACCACAATAGATTGAATGACACCAGAAATCAGTCCATTCCAATATAGAAAAGAAATAAATACATCTAACACTAAGGGATATGAAGCGCACCTTATTATGGATGGTTGATGTAGATCGGCATTGATCTTTTCCAACACACTTGCATTTACATTTCGTTCTCAACAATATGAAACAAGATAAGCATGCTATATATCAAAGTGTTAGGCCTACTCTAGCATATATAAGCCATCATGTATAAGAAAATAACTACATCCATGGACACAATATTCATATTTATGCACATGCAATGGATGAGAAATGGATATTTTTATTAATAAATATAGATATAGAATAGTGACAAACTCTGTCGGCACCTTGTTGAAACAGAGAAATCGAGTCCTCCACCACTTCAATCCTCCATCTCAATGGAAATATTACAAAGCAAAATAAAACTTGGGAAGAGAAGAAATGTGTGCTCCAAAGGGACAAAGGGATGCAGACTCAAGCATAAACAAGTGAGGAAACGATGAACTATAGTTTCCCTTCTCTCCAAATTCTCCTCCTTTAATGCATCCAAGAGGCTCAATATATATCCCTCCAATAGGCAATGGAGGGTCGAGTCCGAGCATTTTCTAGGCATATGGAAGGCCAAGTGTCAAGTTATTCAAGACTCTATGAGAAAAACTACAAAAAAATTAGTTTTTATGCACATTTCCCGATGTATGCGGGTATTGGATTAAAAGCTGTGTATACACATAAACATGTGTTTTTAAAGGACTTTCTTGGTTGATCAAAGTATAACTTGAGAAAGGGGGGTCCAAGGAGTCTACATAGGTACATGGAAGGCCATAAAGGTGTGATCTACCAAGTGTGGTAAGATCAGCTATACCAACATAGATTTATTTCGATGTATCCAGATCCATCTGTTTCTATATTGGATGTATAAATGTTGAAATCCATTAATATCTACACTGAAATTATGTAATAAATATTTAGAGATTTTAAAACCAAAATTTCAAATTCATTTATTTAATTACAACATTTATTTTGTCACCTGCTTACATTAGAATTGTTGTACAGGTGATTCCAAGGTGGGTAACACTTGTTAGTTTTGACTTGTATTAAAAAACAAATTGTAGAATATTATGTTGGCTTCCCAATGATATTTTCTTTTAAATATTCCGATGTCAATAAATGTGTGAAATTTTGCATTTAATGAAACATGTGACCTAAAAAATTTGAACAAGTTAATAAGCGGCTTGTGTCCCACCCCAGTAATTCAATATTACATTAATAATTTAATATATATATATATATATATATATATGAGCATGAGATACACAAATTGAACTGTGTTATACATATTTTTTTGTTATTTTACTTCTCAATATACAATTATTTATTATTTTTCGAAAGTGACCACATCTGATTTCAACATCATTTTATACACATGTGTGTCCATCCCATCAAGTTTTCACTGTTTTCAAAAGTTGAAAAACCAAAGATACCCTTTTGAAGAGGATGCGTCGATGTGTCAGATGTGAATTTTTAATAAATTTTTGGATGTGTATTTTTTACCTTGCGGATTTTTCTTTGAGTTGCTTCGAATTTGTTGTCAAGTTTTCTAAGTGTAAGTTTTAGAACTAATTAAAAAAAAACATATTAATGCCAAAACGCATACATGATACCTCAATGCATAGAGGATTCATGGATGAATTTATCGGTATGAACTCCACTCAGGTATGTGCAATGAATGAGATGGTTTACACCCCTAGAAGACATACAAAAACATTGTTTTTCCTGTAAGAGGGATAATTCTCTATTTTTCACACGCTTGATCAAGGTTAGGATCTCGATCGAGGTAGTCAAATCCCTCAATCAAGGTTCTAACAACATCTCAATTGAGGGTTAATTAAACCCTCGATCGAGGGTCTAACAAACCCTCGATTGAGCTACTGTTGTAACCTCGATCAAGGTAATTATGAAACCCTCGATCAAGCTACGCACCTGATGTTAATGTATTTGTAACTTCGGAATGTATTCACTTGTATATCTTATGTATTGTACCTTGATGTTTATTCCAGGAAGTGTCTGTAATGCATTTGAGTCATGTCATGCCCCGTTGTTCCTATAGGGAGATTCAATAATGTAAACAATTCAAGTAAAGTCATTGTGGGTAACCCTCCTATTGATCAAGGGTTAAATTCCCTCGCAGTTGTGGGGCACTAGGGTTATTAGACTCTCCTAGAGAAGTCAACCCTAAGTGGTTTAATGTAAGTCGGGTCATTAGTACCCCAGTTGTGGTTACTCAAGCCTACATAACAGAGTTAAAGGTTAAGTGAACGAAAGAATATAAATAGAGAGCGAGACTCTCTATTTATTACAAACACACTCACTCATTGGGGTGCATGAGTGAGAGAGGAGAATCTCTCTAAAGGGAGAGAGAGAGAGAGAGAACAAGCTGTTGGAGATCATATTTATGTTTTTGGGTTTTACTATTGCCATTCGTGCTCATTCTATCTATGAGGAAGTTGGGGGGTTTTATCCTTTATAGTTTCCCCAAGGAAAATTCTTTGTGTCTCTGGTTTGTTGTGTTTATTGCTGTGCATGTTATTCTTTCAGATAAGATCCTACGATCATATTGCTTAAATGATAAAAATCTAGCATGGTATCAGAGCTAACCTGAGTATAAGACATTGTGCAGCTACATAATCTAGGGCTTCTTACTTTTTGGGTCTCTCTCCATAATCCATCAGCAAAAGAAGGCTAGGCTGACTCTCCATTGAAGGGCACATCTTTCTGTTGAAGCAGAACTTGATTCTAGACATTTTTCATTTTTTGGTGCGGGAAATAGGGCTTTTTATAGAAGAAGAATTTTTGAGTGATCCCGTCATAGGATTTATCTCCTCATCAAAATCAAAGTTTAGAGACCTGGGTTGAGATTTTTTTTTGGGTTTAATTGTGGGAAAGTCAAACCCTAGTTTGAACCTAGGCTAGAAAAAAACCCCTAAATACTAAAATTGATATGTTTTGGTACATTCTATATATCACAGGATGTTAGAAGTATCAGGGGCTGAAACTTTCAAAGGTCAAAGATAAAATCCTTATCTACATTGTGTACATGTTTCAGCCTCATATTCACTACATTCTAGGAGATATAATTCCTACAAGTTAGGGTTCCAGCCTCTTCCAAGATTCATCCCTAAACAGGGCACTTGGGGGGAATTGCTATATTTCGGGCTACGAAGGTCCAAATTAAATTTATCAAGATGTTCTAGAAAGGGAACCGAATTTAATTTCTATGGTAAAATTTTCATACCATGAAGATGAAACAGTGACACGTGGAAATCCGTAAAACTTCGCTATGTTGAACAGTCCTGAAATAGGTCACCTTAGGAAAATGATCATAAGTCACATTTGGTGAACCCAATTATGATGAAACCTATGGTGTTGGAACAAGGACAAACAAGGATACCTTAGTACAAAATTTCAGACACATAGGAGAATTAATTTCAGAGATATCATAAAAACAGTATTAGGCATTTCTGTAAAAGAAATTGGTAAACTAGGGCTTCCTGTTCCAGGAGCTTCCCTCGACTGTTTTTAGAAAAGGAGTACATTTGATAGATCGAATTGAAGAGGTATATATTTCTATCCAATCATATTTGAAAGATTCTAAGTTTTGAAAATTAGGGTTTCTCTGACAAACCCTAGATCAGCTAGCTCCAGAACTAGGATGGACACCTCAAATCGGTAACATCTAATCTTTTTCTATTTTCATTTGAGGTTCTGATTTCAAAGTAATCTATCACATCATCTTGATGATAAGCTTGGTGAATTTGAAAACTTCCAAGCATGGAAGTATATGATCTCTCTGAATAAAATGAATTAGACACCTACATAAGTAGAGAGGTTCAAGTTCCAAAGAGAGATGAGGCTAAAATCCTTACACAAGAAGAACTATGTCAAGGCCAAGAAGACCATTGCTGATTCAATCATGGATCACCTTATACCACAAGTGTATTCCATAAAGACACCGAAATAGATGTTTGATTCCTTAACCAAGCTATTTCAAGGGAATAACATAAATCGGAAGATGAACTTAAGAAACCAGTTGAAGAATGTGAAGATCTAGAATGTAGAGACCATACAGTCATACTTTACAAGGGTCTCTCAAATCAAAGAACAACTTGAAGCGGTAGAAGAAGAAGTGGAGAATGTAGAAGTTGTGATAACCACCTTGAATGGCCTCCTAGGATCATGGGATTCATTCATTCAAGGAACGCGTGCCAAAAGGAAGTGATTACTTTCAGCAGACTCTGGGAAGAGTGCACACAAGAAGAAGCTCGACTCATAATAAGAGAAAAAGAAGATGGGAGCAACTGAAGATGAAGTGCTCATGATTCAAAGAATATCCCTCAAGCGATGAGGAATATGAAGAACTCGGTTCTTGAAGAACCTCTTATCCACCTTAACATCTAGATAAGAAATGATGATGTCATGAATGGAGAAGATGATGAAGTTGAAGTCTCAAGAAGGAGTCTACCAATGAAATGAATAAAGATAAGTATTCAATTGTCATTTCATGATATTGTTTTGTTATGCATT
The DNA here is from genome assembly GCA_001517045.1 of Pseudotsuga menziesii. Classification (NCBI taxonomy): domain Eukaryota; kingdom Viridiplantae; phylum Streptophyta; class Pinopsida; order Pinales; family Pinaceae; genus Pseudotsuga; species Pseudotsuga menziesii. The sequence continues at coordinate 37,851 of LPNX011188754.1, read as the reverse complement.
TTTTTATATTCAATTGATGTATTATGCATGGTAGAATGTTTGCATTAATGACAATATGCATGCGACGGGTAAGTATCTCATGGTGCTATACAAATCTCCATTGCTACTTATCTAGAATGAAACCTCTTTGCTGGCATATTGGATTAGTGCACAATCTCAATGTTGTCCTGGTAGAGATGGAAGGCATCTCAAAAGTTTTTGTGAGATATGGATGAATGTTGTATTGGCTAAAATAGTTGGATGATTATATATTTGTGCATAATAATTTTCCATTATGAATATTCCTTATGAAATGTTTCTAACCATACAACTAGTGCATTTGACTTGTAGGAAAGATCGCGTATAATCGCCTACAAGAAAACAAGGATGATACTTGTTCTGAAGAACAAGTGGTGACAACTCAAGAAAATAATCCAAAATGAAGAATGGTGTCTAGGATGTGGTATCTGCAAGTTCCATCAAGCAGTGGCAACATCGTGGGATACAAGGCAATATTCATAGCATGAGGCAATATGCAATTTTTGAAAAGGTTCAAGATAGAGGATCTTGGTATCCAGTGACCCTAAATGGATACATAGAATAGTAGTAGAAGAGGAAGCTACTTGTCACTCTAGTACAGAATGTTTCAGTGCATAGAGTATGAAAGACAGAGGGAGTATGATGCTCCACTTAAGAGGGAGCGACTGCAGAAGATCCTGAGGTTCGACATGGTATGACATGATGGATAGCTTACTAATGACTCTAGGATTTATTGAGAGTAAAGAGGATTCCAACATTTTCCTCAAGGTTGAAGGTGGAAGACCAGTGATGCTCTTGTTATATTTCAATGACTTGTTCCTTACAGAAGTTGCAAGAAGAAGACTTGTTTCCGAGTTTGAGATGAAGGACTTGGATATGATGCACTACTTTCTAGGCATGGAGGTGTGGCAGAATATCCCTAGGACAAGGGAAGTATGCAGTAGAGATCCTGAAGAGGTTCGGGATGATGGACTACAAGACCATGACCATACCTATGGCATCGAAACCTGAAGCTATTGAGTTATGCTTCAAAAGAGACAGTTGATGCTACAATGTATCGTCAGATGATTTGTTCCTTGATATACCTAACAAATATGAGACCAGATATTTGCTTTTTTGTGAACACATTAAGACATGTTCACCTGATGGTTGCAAAGCATGTAGTGAGGTACCTAAAGGGTATAGTTGAGTATGTGCTCAAGTATGATGCGAATCAGAAGATTAACCTAGAGGGTTATGTGGATTCATTTTGGGCAAGTGGTTCCGTTGATAGGAAGAGAACTTTGAGGTGCTACTTCAGTATGAGATCAGGTGTGATCTCTTGGTTTAGCAGGAAGGAGTCCTATATGGCGCTGAGTATAGCCGAGCAAAAATATGTTGCCACTTTCTATTTGGGAGTTAGTATGTCTATTTTGAAAACTACCATTTGATTTGATTGATATGTCTCGCATTTTTTTATGATGCAAAGAGGAGCAATGAAGCTCCAGTTTGTGATCCAAATCGAGATCTCTCGAAAGAGGGAGTTCTAGCATAGTTAGTGAGACAGGTTGTCTGAGCATAAATCCTGGCAAAGCTAGTAGGTTGCTCAAATGTAAATAGACTTGTAGGTTGTCCTCAGATGTAATCAGTCTTAGGGAAGCTCATAGGTTATCCTTGGACGTAATCATCCCTGATGTGATTCTATGCTAGAAATGGCCAGAGTGAATTTTGAGTACTTCACAGAGAATCTTGGTGTTCTCTAGATCGAGGTTCCCTCCAAGGGGAATTTATGAGTCCATGAGCCATTCTGACATGGGGGTAGGCTGGGCCCTCCCATGGTCAGATGTAAGGGTAGAGCCATTCTAGCATAGGGGCAGGTTGGGCCCTACCATGGTCAGATGTAAGGGTAGAACCATTCAGACATGGGGGCAGGTTGGGCCCTCCCATGGTCAGATGTAAGGGCTGGACCATTCTGGCATGGGGGCAGGTTGGGCCCTCCCATGGTCAGATGTAAGGGTTGGGCCATTCTTACGTGGTGGTGGATGTGTTCCTCCCATGGTCAGATGTGAGTACTAGGCGTGCCATTCTAACATGTAGGTAGGCCGAGCCCTCCCATGGTCAGATATAAGTGCTGGATGGGCCTTTCTGACTGGGTTAGATATAAGTGTTGAAGAAGATGAATACCTAATTTGAGGCTAGGCCTACAACCAGTGTGAGAAATGGATGGATCTGTAGAACTTCCTGTGATGAGAATAATGAAGAGATAGCACCTTTGATTGAGATGGCAGAAGCAGTGACGTTGATGATGATCCAGTGATGATCCAACTTTGATGATGATCCAGACTTGTTGAATATGACTTGATGATGAAGATGACAAGAAGATGAATATGACTTTAATATGAATTGATGATGATCGAGATGATACAGAGAAGAAGACTTGTGCTGATAAATTGTGTCGAGAGAATACCTTCCTAGTTAAGAGGGATTGTTAATGTATTTGTAACTTCGGAATGTATTCACTTGTATATCTTATGTATTAAACTCTGATGTTTATTCCAGGAAGTGTCTGTAATTCATTTGAGTCATTTCATGCCCCGATGTTCCTATCAAGAGATTCAATATTGTAAACAAGTCATGTAAAGTCATTGTGGGTAACCCTCCTATTGATCAAGGGTTAAGGTCCTTGCAGTTTTGGGGTAGTAGGGTTATTCGACTCTCCTAGAGAAGTTGGAATTAGGTGGTTTAATGTAATTCAGGTCATTAGTCTTCCAGTTGTGGTTACTCAAGCCTACATAACTGAGTTAGGATTACTTGAGTCTACATAATAGAGTTAAAGGTTAAGTGAAAGAAAGAATATAAATAGAGAGTGAGACTCTCTATTTATTACACACACACTCACTCATTGGGGTGCATGAGTGAGAGAGGAGAAGCTATCTCAAGTGAGAGTGAGAACAAGCTGTTGGAGATCATCTTTATGTTTTCGGGTTTTACTGCTACCATTGGTGCTCATTCTATCTCTGAGGAAGTTGTGGGGTTTTCTCCTTTATGGTTTCCCTAAGGAAAATTCTTTGTGTCTCTTGTCTCTTGTGTTTATTGTTTTGCATGTTGTTCTCTTAGATAAGATCCTAAGATTATATTGCTTAAATGATAAAAATCTAACAACCGATTGAGTTCATGCTTGTGTTAAAAATCCTACAAAAATGCCTGAGAATGAACTTAGGCATTGATGGAATTAATTCCATTCCAACTACCTTCCCAACCTCATTTCCCACCCGAATTACTAAATAAATTCTATATAAACATAAAACATAAACGTGTTACTAATTTTACCCTTCACAATTGACTAACCTATTTGAAACAATGCTTGTGTTCTAATCAAAATTTAGCATTGTGCATTGTGTTTACATATTGTTGTAGGTATGAATTTGGATTGTTAATATTGATTACCATGGGAAGCAAGAAGAGTCGAAGTAAAATATCTACAAGGAATCAAAGCAACACCGAAGAAATAAGAGAGAAAGATAGAGGGAAAAAAGAGCATTCTTGAGAGGAGAAGAAGTTGCAAATCAATCTATGATGGGAGAATCAAATGCCATTTCTAACAACATTGGTATGATTTAATTTAGTTATGCAATTTCATATTAATATATATAATTTCATTTTCATAGTGATGTAGTTCATATAATTTCATATTCATACA
>LPNX011188754.1:3739-32673 GCA_001517045.1 Pseudotsuga menziesii | reverse complement strand
TATAGTTGTACATTGTATAATTTCATATTGCATATTCATATATTCAATTTCATAGTGTTCTAGTTCATAATTTTTATCTATAGACATGTTCAATTGTTTAGAATTTAATTATAATTTTGTAATTAATTCATAAACTTATATATATACATTGTATGTGCATGTTTATATACAACCTTCTAAAACCACTTATGTACATGTGAAAGAATGCGTTGTGAATGAATGGAATATAGCATCACATGTAAATGAATTATAATTTGATAATATAGCCTCACATATATATAATTTTTATGTTAAAAATTACAAATATTGTTCTCAATGGGAGTTGATTGCACCATCATAGGTTGAATTGCATATTCTCCTCTTAACATTGAACTTATTTTTTTCATCATTTCTATAGCCTTATCTCTCATTTCATCAATTTTAATGTGATTTTAATTTCATATTCATATATGAACATTTTCATAGTGTTCAAATTACAATTACATAACTTTATTATAATGATGATAATTACATTACAATTATAATTACAATTACAATCACATTACAATTACAATTACAATTACAATTACACTCATGTACAAATGACTAGGAATCATACGGCTTTAAGCATTGATGACAATGATGATCTCAAAGAAAATCAACAATTACAATTACAATCAGATTACAACTACAATTACAATTACAAATTACAATTACATTACATTACAATAATGTACAAATGATTAAGAATGGCAATGCCAATTACAATCACTATTTTTTACAATGATGTACAAATTACAATTGCTAATTTTTTAACTAACAATGACAATATGATAAGTAAAATAAAATGTTGTTCTTGAGCTTGCATTTATTTGTATTTATTCTTGATCTTGTATTTATTTTTGAGCTTGTATTTATTTATTTCTAGATCATGGACATCCATCATAGGATCATGCACCCTCTAATTTCTCAAGAGTAATTGGGAACTTCAATGATGTTGTAATGGCTGCTAATTGTTTAACAGGGTTGGATGACGCCACTTAAGAAGAGGTCAGGAACCCGACCCCTGATCGGACAATTAGAGATTGTGTTAGTAACATAATCAAGTTGTACTTTGAACAAAAATCAACGATTACACAAGCTCAAATCCTACATGGATTGATAAAACACAAAAAAATGAAACGTGCAACAAAGTTGTTGGGTTTTAAGGATGTTAAAAATAAAAATGTATGTGGGAATGTAACATAAAATGTAACAATTGTACTATATACATTTGGAAAGTCAAGAAAAATTGATATCAGTGTTGCTCGTATGGAATTTACAACTGCTATTATGGCATGAAGCACCTCAAGAAATCGAATGGTCGCAACAATGTCGAAATTGCTCCATGTTTAAAGAAAAGAACTACACAAATACACTAAATTCAGGGTAAAGATAGACGAAAATGATGAAACTGCTTGTTGGGATCTTATATGTAGAGAAGCATATAAAGACAATATGGAAGAGGGCATCAGAGAAAAGGTGATAGAGCATTGGGACAACCATTCTCATGCTATACCAGATCGAAAACATGTCATGCGACAATGTTTAGCAAAGGCATTTATAAGGAGCATTGCAAGCATGTTATGGAGATGACATGAATTTCTTTGTTCAAGGAATTCAAAGAATCAAATCCTGGTGTCTAGATCTCATTTACAATTTTCACTTAGTTGAAAGCGTGGTATATTAGGCCGAATATGATTCGGGACACTTGTTTTTATCGATACCATGTTGAATTTTACTTATACTATAATGCATTTGTGGATTTTTGCAAAAAACATTGGGATGGTGAACCCGCTCCGAGTCACACAGTGCGGGATTTTATTGCTATAATATTATGCAATAGGAATCCTGAAAATCTGTTTTATATTAAAATGTGTGTAGGTGGGAGAATATTCCATGAATGTGATGATTTGCAATTGTTCCATAGGAAGTTTCCTATCGATCCAACACACCCTGGATTGTCAGATACCATAGTTAAGTGGAAGAGATATGAGTATGTCTCCACGAATCCATCATCTTCTTCACATGTTTCATCTAAGAGGATCGACTTTCTTGAGGAGGATATTCCTATTTTAGATTTCATGGACAAGTTTCAAAGTCATATTTATTAATACATTAAACACTCCCACGGGTCTAGGTGGCAAACTTTAGAATTTAAGCATTCTGGTGAGGTTTTTGAGCTAGGAAAAATCCTATTGGTGGTATAATTTGCTGAGAATTACACATTTTCTCCTTAGAGAGAGATACAAAGTGAGTATTATCACTCTGACCAGGTGTCCATATTCATACATGTATTGTATATAAATGCTTAGGCGAGCATTGATGGTAGGGATAGCACTCCTCAGTCATCCGATGTGATCAAGGAATTTAATAAAACAACAACTTAATAAAAACACATTTATTAAATTCCTTTATTAAGTTGTTGTTTTCACACACACACACACACACACACACACACACACACACACACACACATACATATCTATGATGTTTTTTATTCAATGCAGGTTCTTTTGGGATGTTTCCCTTGGCGATGTGAATAGATCCATGCCATGGTATTGCGATACCATACTTGGTATGAGAGAAATACATTCAATTCATAGTAAATACATGGGAGACATATTTTCCATTGAAATGACGAAGTACGCGTGTTTCTGTGAGTTTTGCACTGACACCAATGGATAGGGTGTTTATCATTGCATGAACGATGCATATGTCAAACAATGGAAATATGTCCCTCTTAATCCAAAGGGACCACATATAATTCCGACGTGGCAAGAGATGTACACTAATGAGGCAGTGGTTTCACTAGATCATGATCTGGTTTCTGATCTGGTTAAGAAAGGTACATGATAGTTGATTGAATGTTTAAACTTCTATTATACCATTTTTATGTCAGTGATGATCATGAGCATGGCACATTCTTTGTTCAACACTGCTTTGGGTCAATTTATTATTCATTAAAAAAGAATGGGGTGTCATTTACAAAACACTAGATTTGGTTAGATGGGTGTGCGGGTAGTTCAAATCGGCACACTCATTTTATTGGTTGAGTCACCTAAACAAAGAGATAGGAATTCGACACACATGGATATTTTTCGAAATAGGGCACATAAAGGGTGAACATGATGGCGTAGGTTCATGCATGAAACGAGCACTTTGGAGGTACCAAATGAGTGATAGTGAATCTCGACTCAGGTGCTCAGAAGAAGTAGTTGATTGGTGCACACAAAATGTGGGTCACTAAAGTCATGAACAAGCACGGTCGGTGCACAGGTAGNCCTAGAAAAAAAACCTTTATTCTTTAGAATAATCATGGACTCCTCCAAAGGGAGGTTACATTTCTTCCTTATCAGGTTCGCCACTTGCTCACAAATGCTTTACAAGGTTTTCATTACAAAATGTTCTATGCTGTCTTTACATTTCTTCACTATGCTATCATTACATTACTGCTCCTTTGCTTTTTCATCTCCTTGTCTTCTATTTGCTATCAAAAAGACCATATCCATACTTCTTTGTTTCTTCACAACAGAATGTGGAACATAATGGAGTCCCCTTCATCGAAGATATCTCCCTCAATTACCCCCGGTTGTATTTCTAGTGATTGTTTTGAGAGTATATCTGCTTCTGAATTGTATTCTCTATATACATGGTTGAACTTAAGAGCTACAAAGCTGGGTTGCATTGACTGGATTTTTCTCAGTAGATTTTGCAAATGAGGGGCTCATATGGCATCTCTTTCTTGAGCCCACTCTATCACTGTTTTAGAATCCCCATCTATATTCAGCTTTGATATTTTCTTGTCTTTTGCTCTTCCCATTCCCACTTTGAAAGTAATTTTTTTGGAATCCGATAGACATATGACCCCTCCTGCCCCACCAATGGCTGGATCTCCTTGGCTTGCACCATCGAAGAATGCCCATGGAATAATTTTATCTATGACTGGGGCTATGGATGTCCTTTGTTTTCCAATTTTGGGGGTTGTTCTATGTTCCTAAACTTTATACATTAGTAGTGCTAAAGAGATGTTAATGGGATTCCAAATGTTCTTAAAAATTGCTTTGTTTCTGGCCTCCCATATTGTAAAAATAAAAAGCACAGGGAAAGCTCTGAATTTGCATACTGCATTGTTGTTCCACCACTGCTTTGTGTTCTACTCCCATGAGTCTTCCCTTCTGATCATGCTTCCCTTACTAAGAGGTCTTGTAGAGTCCATCCAAAATTGTCCTACATATGAACAAGTATCGAACAAATGGGAAGTGAGTTCATCATCTTTTTTGCATAAGATGCACATCCCTGGGCCTTGTAAGCCCCTTTTTCTTAGATTTTCCCATGTCAATAATTTGTTATTCATTACTAGCCAGAAATTAAGAATGGTTTTTATTGGACTGTTGCATTTTCATAGTCCTTTCCACCACCATGCTCTCTCTCCATTGAATTGCTCCAGTATGTAAACTTCATACCCTTTTTTTGCTGTGAATTATCCATCTTCATCATTTCTTGTCCACATTAACTTATCCTTTATATCATCCTCTAGGCTTATGCAATTTCTTTCCAACAATTTGAGATACTCATTCCAGTTCTCAACTTCTTCTCCTTCTACTTGAAATTCGCTTGCTTCCCTCCATTTTTTTCTGCCTGTGTAGTCCGAGATTTGAATTTTTGCATCTGCAAGTTTATAGCATCTCTGATCTCCAAGATTTTTTAATACTATTTGTGGAAGTCTATATTCCTCTCCTAATCTAGCCCAAGGATCCAGACCTATCCTTATGATTTTTTCCATTCTCTATTTCCCATGCTATCCATGTGCATATCAGAGGGAAAGATAACACCATGGCTTTCTATCCAACTGAGCCATTTTTGTAGGTCTTGTTAGGGCTTCTGATCTAATATGTTATTTCCATGTTTGTTAAGTATTTGGAATAGACCACTTTGCCCCATAGGGAGTCTATGTTTTTAATGAGTATCGATAGAGATTTAGGTGCAAGTGATTTTGTGAAAAGGGGGAGGCTTTTTATACCCCATCCTCCTATATCCTTGGGCTGGGATATGATGTTCCATTTTAACAGAGGTATGCCTTTGTTTTTTTTACTAGTTGTCCATAGAAATGTGAAGCATTCCTTCCGGATATTTGTAAGAATTCCTTTAGGAATGTAGGCTATCGAAGCCCAATATAAAGGAATAATCTGAAGCACCGCTTTTACCAAGACTAATCTTCCTCCCCTGGACATAAATCTATTTTCCCGAGAAGAAACTCTAGCCTCTTCCTTTTGGAATAGCCACATCCAGTCCTTAAAAGCATAGTAATTTGGCTTGAGGAAAAAAACCTAAATACTTAAATCCTTCTCCCAGTGTTTTTTTTGGGTAGGCTAATATTTCCCTTGATTTTTGTACCAGCTCCCTTGGGAATTCATTGTGAGCCAGTATTGAGTTTTCTATGTTGATTATCATTCCTGTGGCCCGCAAGTATTTTTCTGTTAGAGTTGCATATTCTTTCAAGTTCTCTTCCTCCCCTATCCCAAAGAGCAAAACATCATCTACAATTAAGGTATGAGTTACCTCTTATGACCCTGATACTTTTACTCCCGTGATCCTTCCTTTTGTCCTGGCTTTCATAATTAATCTGCTTAAATCATATGCCACCAAAATAAAAATGAACAGTGATAGAGGGCATCCTTGTCTAATGCCTCTTGAGGGCCTAAAGAAATCTGAGGGAGATCCATTGATCAATACTACAAAAGAAGTAGACTGGATGCATCCTAGTATCCACTCTACCACCTCCATATTCATCCCAAGTTTTATGAGGACTAGTCTAATGAAGCTCTGGCTTACCCTATCATAAGCTTTTGAGAGGTCTAATTTTAAAGCAAAGGATGATTGCTTCTCTTTTTTTATAGAGTGTATCACTTCTTGAGCTATAGAGATTGCATCTAGTATTTGCCTATTCTTTAAGAAACCAAACTGCTCCTCTGTAATGACCTTACTTAAAATTGGTTTGATTCTCTGTGTTATGATTTTAGCTATTATTTTGTATATCATATTACAGCATGATATTGGTCTGTAATCTTCAAATGCTTCACACTTCTGTTTCTTAGGAATTAGAGAAATGAGGGTGCTATTCATACCGCCTAGCACTTTCCCTGACTTTTTGGATTCATGGACCACTACTAGTATATCCTTCTTGATCAGATCATAAAACCCTAGGAAAAATTCTAGTGTAAAACCATCTGGGATGGGACTCTTTCCTTTCAGAAAGGAGTGTAACACCTGAGTGATTTCTTCCTCCAAAATGTATTTAGTAAGCTCATCATTCATCTCCTTTATTATAGCTCTTGGGAACAAATCAAGACCTTTTAACATTTCTTCAATTGGGAACCCTGCACATTCTTTAAACAATTCTTGGAAGTGTTCTACATCAGCCTTCGATTTTTATTCAAAGGTCTTGGAAATGTTTCCTCTTGTATTCTCAACCTCCTGGATTGTGTTGATGTTTTTCCTTTGAGAGGCATAGCTATGAAAGACCTTCATATTTTGATCTCCTTCAGCTAGCCATAGAGCTCCGCTTTTCAACCTCCACTTTTTTTCTTCCTATAGCAATAGGATCTCTTTCATTGCCTCTAGTTTTTTTAGTTCCTCAAGTTCTATGCTACTGAGGACTCCTTGTCTATTATTTTCATACATCTCACTTATTTGTGCTTCTACTTTCTTCAGAGTTTCTTGTTGTCTCCTCCTGAACTTTTCATTCCATTTTTTGGAAATATTCTTCACTCTCTCCAAATTTTCCATAAATTGTTGCATATGAGAGTGATTTGTTTCTGGTTCTAAAGGTACCCATGCTTCTGAGATGATATTACAATACTCCTCCTCTTCTAACCACTGAGGTTTGAGCTTGAATGGGGCCAGAGGTTTTTCTTCAGGGTTATGGATAGTAAGGACTATTGGGCAATGATCTGAATTGCCTCATGTTTCTATTGAAGTATTTAGAATGAGGTTGCTTCTTGTTAAGTGGCCCAAAACCAAAAACCTGTCCAATCTTTTTGAGATTTACTGATCCCCACTCCTTTTATTTCTCCATGTGGGAATGATTTTCATAGTGGATACATCCACCAGACCCTTTTGTTCAAACATATATCTGAAATAGGGTCTCAAAGAGTCTGCTATGACATTCTTTCCCCATACTTTGCTGCTAGACATGGTTAGATTTAGGTCTCCCCAAAGTATTAGGTTTTGGACATCTAGAGCTTCGGAGTCTTTCAGCTTTTCCCAGAAAAATTTCCTATCATAGAAAGTCCATAGACATTCAGGATCATAAACTGTTTTCCTATTTCACTATCCTCCGGTTCTGCTCCTATTGTTGCATCAAATGTTTTAACTGAAATCATCTTTAGGGTTGGGATCCATGCTGTTAGGGTTCCTCCTGAGTTCCCATCTACATCACTGCTAGTCATTCCCCAATCTTTTATGCACTCTCTGACTATTTCTTTTGCTTTCTTACCTTCTGTCATGGTCTCTTGTAGTAATAATACTGTCAGGCTCATCGTGGTTATGAGCCGTTTCAGGGTACATTTCTTAGGTTCTACCCCTAACCCTATAATATTTATGGATAATATTTTCATTTAATAACACCCCCTGGGCCTATATCTCTAAGCGCCCTTGAAATTGTGCCTTATTTTCCTTGTTTGATATCTAAGATCACACTCTTCTGAGATTTTGAAAGGATGGATTTTCTACCCATTTGAGGTTTCGGTTCCATGTTTGGGGAAAGCCCTCCTACTGAAATACAATCATTCTTTTCTTTAGATTGTATTCTGTTTTCCTTTCTCTTATCAGTTCCTTGCATTGAGCTATTTTTTTTTCTTTTCCAGGGGAATTGTTTTTACTGTCATCATGCTTAAAATTAACCATTGGGTTATAGTTGTTACCTTTAGGTTCTGCTGTTGACGACCAAGACTTGCTGATGCCTGAGCTGCTTTGACCAATTTCGGTGTTTTCTGTATCTTCACTGATTTGTCCTTCACTCCCCACTTCAGTTGCTATAAACACTTCCTGAGGTTCATTTTTGGTTACTATTTCACTCTCACCACCTCTTCGCAAGCCTTCATCTTCCTAAATCTGACTGCTTTCTTCACCACCTTTTCGTTCTTTCTCCATCTTCGGCTTTGGGCTATGCTCTTTGTTTACCGAATTTTTTCTTAAGCTCTTCTCCTCATCTTCCCTATTTTTCATTGGTTCTTTCTCTTCATCTCTTTGGGTGGCTCTACTGATGTTTCTTTATTGCACCCTCTCTTGTTGATCTAGACCTTCTGGAACCATCTTCTGATTTTGCTATTCGAACAATTTCTTAAGAGGTGACCAACCTCTCTGAAGCCATAGCATCGGAAAGGGATTTTCCAATAATCTAAGCATTGTTTCCATTGGATTCCATGCATCTTTATCAGGATTTCCTCATATAGCCCATCCTTCAGGTCTAGGTCAACTAGAATTCTCACGCACCTGCAGTCAACCTTGGTTTCCTAGTCAGGTTGTAAATCCATGAATTTTCCTATCCTATTGTCAATTGCTTTCAAGCACTCCTCCCAAAACATCATAGGTAGTCTCGGCAATATCACCCATAATTGATGAATATTGAAGGGTTATTTTGTCACATCAAAATCAATTCTCCATTTTTGTAGAATTAAGCCTGATGGCCCCCATATCCAACTTCTATCCAGTAATTTTTTCCCATCCTCTTCATATCGTAACTTCGTCATTAACCAACCTCTTGGTAGTATGTGAAAATCTGGGCTGTATCCAAGCTTGTTTTTCCAGTTCTGCTTGATCCAGTTCATGATTGCTTCACGCCCTGGTGTCTTTTTGCAGAATCGACCAACAATGGTGTGCTTCAGGTAATGGGGGATTCCCTCGAGTTCAATTTCCCTTCCTACTACTAATTCAACATTGAATTTCCTCGATCTTACACCCTTTGGTTTGTGCAGATGTGTTTTGCTGTTGTAATGATTTTCAGAGCTGGTGCTACTGGAGAGGTTCATTATATTACGTGGTTTGGAATGGGCTTTCGTACCCTCCTCTATTATGGTATTTTGATCCTTCTCATGTGTGAACTGTCCTCCCATGCCCTCTTCCCACGTATCCATTTTTTTCCTACCCCAAAATTCTTCTTCTAAACAGAACACGGAGGTCTCCCAGTACTCAGGGGTGTAGTCAACTTCATTGATCCACATCTTGATTTCACCTTTTCTTCCATTCTATCTACATGCTTCTTCGCCTTCAACCTTTGCTCCTCCTATTAATGTATTTGTAACTTCGAAATGTATTCATCCATATATCTTATGTATTGTAACCCAATGTTTGTTCTGGGATGTGTCTGTAATGTATTTGAGTCATGTCATGCCCCGATGTTCCTATAGAGAGGTTCTATAATGTAAACAAGTCATGTTAAGTCATTATGGGTAACCCTCCCATTGATCAAGGGTTAAAGTCCCCGCAGTTCCAGGGCAGTAGGGTTATTAGTCTCTCCTAGAGAAGTCAGCCCTAGTAAGTTATTGTCAAGTTGGGAATTAGTATAAATAGAGAGTGAGTCTCTCTATTTATCACACACTCACTCACACTCAGTTGTAGCACATAGCTGAGGAAGAAGAAGTTGTTAGGGCTAGGAATAAAGAGGCTACTATTGTCAGGAGATTATCTTACTATTTTGGGGTTTTACTTTTGGTGCCGATTCTATGTCTGAGGAAGTTGTGGGGTTTTATCCATTTATGTTTTCCCCAAGGAAAAAAAATGTCTTCATTGTCTCTTGTGTTTGATTGTTGTGCTTGTTATTCTCTCAATTAAAGATCCTAATAAAATGCTAGCTTAATGTTAAAAATCTAACATGGTACTAGAGCTAACCTGAGAAGAAGACATTGTGTAGCTGTGAGAACTAGGGATTCCTACTTTTGGATCTCTCTCCACATATTTTCAGCAAAATAAGGTTGGGCTAACACTCCTCCCTAGGGCACATCTTTCTGTCGAAGCAGAATCTGATTCTGAGCATTTTCATTTTTTGACCCGACACTACTGCTGAAAATTAGGGATTTCCACAGAAGTGGAATTTTTGATTGATCCCAGGCTTGGATTGATGTCCTCCTCAAAATTGAATTATAGATATCAATATCAAAGCATTTGGTTGGATAGAACTCCAGAAAAGTCAAACCCTAATCTGCTCCTGAACCAGCACTGCAGAAATTCAGCTCCAAATTCAGATCCGAAATCTTTATCTGGTAAGATCTAAATCTTTTGTATTTCCATTTGAGGTTATTAGTTAAGATGTCTCATCATACCAAGATTGATGAAAATATTGATGGACATTATAACTTTCGAGCCTCGAAGTATAGGAACTCCTTGGTCTTGGAAGAAAATAAGTTGGACTCTTATATCAATGAGGAGGTTCCAGTTCCAGAGGGAGATTAGGCTAAGGCATTACACAAGAAGAAGTTGGTTATGGCTAAGAGGATTATTGCTGATTCAATCAAGGATCACCTCATACCACAGGTGTCCTACCTAAAGACACCTAAAGTTATGTTTTATTCCCTAACCAAACTGTTTGAAGGGAAGAACATAAAGCGGAAGATGACTATGAGAAACCAATTGAAGAATGTAGAGATTAAGAATGCAGAGAACATCTGGTATTACTTTACAAGGGTATCTCAGATCAAGGAACAACTAGAAGCAGTAGATGAAGAAGTGGAGAATGCAGAGATTGTAATGACCACCTTGAATGGTCTCCCTAGATCATGGGACTCCTTTATTTAGGGAATCTGTGCCAGAAAGAAGTTAGTCAAGTTCAACAGACTATGGGAAGAATTCTCACAAGAAGAAGATTGAATTGCAGCTCAAGAAGAAAATATGGGAAGTGAAGATCAAGCTCTCACGGTACACTCCAAGAAAACCAGAAAAAATTCTCATCACCCCAAAGGTAAGCACTTTCACAAAGATAACACTAGGAAAGATTTGTCTAGAATTAGATGTTATACATGTGGCGAGAAAGGACACTATGCTAGAGAATGTCCTAGAAACAAAAATGTCTCTCACAAGAAGAAGGGAAACAAGAGAAGACATCATGCTCATGTTGCAGAGGATGATGAACCTTCCACAATGAGAATCAAACATGAAAGTGATGATTCCTCAAGTGATGAAGAATATGTTTTGATTTCTGCTCTCACGAGAAACATTACACATGGAAGCAATGATTGGATTATAGACAGTGGAGCTTCCAAACATATGACAGGATTCAAAGAATCCTTTGTGAAACTATCAGAACATGAATCACCACACAAGGTGAAACTTGGAGATGACTACCAGTATACAATAAAAGGTAGTGGGGGATCCTCCTATAAGATAGACTCTAGAAAGTCTATGACAATGAAGGATGTATTGTTTGTACCAAGAATAAAGAAGAACCTCCTCTCCATATCTGCATTAGATGCAAAAGGCATGAGGGTTACATTTATAGATGGCCAAGTTATCATGTGGCCATAGGGAAAGACTATTAATGATGCAGTAGTGATTGGGGAACATGAGGGAGGTATATACAAATTTAAGGGCCATCCAAAACAAGCCTTGGTCCATGACACAATAGATCCTAATGAACTTTTTCATAAAAGGCTTGCACATGTGCATTGCAGAGAACTACCACTTGCAAGCAAAGTTGTTGAAGGTCTTCTAGAAATTCAGGAAAAACATGATGGAGTCTACAAAGGATGTGCGAAAGGAAAGAACTCAAAGAAGACATTTCGAAGTAGTGAGAGCAAGGAAAAATGAATCTTGGAAATCATCCACTCTGATGTATGTGGTCCAATGTCATCAAGTTCATTAAGCGGGTATGTATACTATGTTTTTTTTATTGATAATTTTTCTAGGAAGACATGGATATACTTCATGAAGAACAAAGATGAAGTTTTCAGAAAATTCAAGGAATTCAAAGCCTTGATTGATCACCACATTGAAAAGAAGATCAAGACCTTTAGATCAGATAATGGTAGAGAATTCACACAAATCAATTCAAAGAGTTATGCAAAGACTCAGATATTAAGAGGGATTTGTCCACTCCATATAATCCACAACAGAATGGGGTTGCAGAAAGGAAGAATAGAACTATCATGGAAGCTGCAAGAGCAATGCTTCATGATTAATATCTTCCCATGCATCTATGGGAAGAAGCTGCCAGAATAGCGGTGTATGTACAGAACTGTACTCCACACAGAGTACACAAGAACAAGACACCTGAAGAAGTCTTTTCTGGCAAGAAACTAGAAGTCAGCCATCTCAGAATATTTGGTTGTCCAATGTACATACACATTCCAAAAGAAAAGGGGACAAAATTAGATCCTTCACGAAAGAAGGGTATATTTGTGGGATACTCTGAAAGCTCGAAGGCTTCCAAAATATACTTCCTAGGATTCAAGAAGATTGACATCAGCAAGGATGTAACATTTGATGAATACTCAACCTACACCAAATCCAGAAAGAGGCCTGCTGAAGAACCTAAAGAAATAGAAGCACCTAGAATTCATGACACAACCATGAACAAAGAAATTCAAGAAGAAGATCAAGAATTTGAAGAAACTCAAGAACCTGTCGAACCGCCTCAAGAGAAGAATCCTCATAAGAGGAAACCAGCTTGGGTACGAAAAGCTATCCAAGGTGCAGAAAGATATGGGGCTCTAGAAGAGAATCAGAGAGAAATAAAGAGGACCAGGTCTTACTCCAGGTATGTAGCATTATTATTTGATTTCATCGATAAAGAACCTTCCAACTATGAAGAAGAGGTAGAAAGGAAGGAATGGAAGGATGCTATGATCGAAGAGTATCAATCAATCATGAAGAATGATGTTTGGGATGTTTTCCAAAGACCAAAAGGGAAGTCAGTTGTAACTTCCAAATGGATCTACAAGATCAAGCATGCTGCAGACGGTAGCATAGAAAAATATAAAGCAAGATTTTTTTCTCGTGGCTTCTCCCAGAAAGAAGGAATAGATTATGAAGAAACTTTTGCACCTATAGCTAGATACACTTCCATCAGATTAGTACTTTCTCTGGCTGCAGTGATGAAATGGAAGATACACCAAATGGATGTCAAGAATTCTTTCTTGAATGGTGTAGTGGAAGAGGAAGTGTATGTGGAGCAGCCACTCGGTTTTGAGACACATAACAGGGAGACTCGTGTGTGTAGATTGAAGAAATCCTTGTACGGTTTGAAACAGGCACCCAGGACATGGTATGAAAGAATTTACAGCTTTCTATAAGGTTTGGGCTTTACCAACAGTAAAGCAAATTCCAACCTTTACTACAAGGTTGAATATGGCAACCTAGTGATGTTCCTACTGTATGTAGATGATCTGTTTGTAACAGGTATGGATGGGCTGATTTATGATACGAAGAGGAAGCTTGCTTTTGAGGTCGAAATGAAGGACTTGGGTATGATGCATTATTCTCTAGGCATGGAGGTATGGAAGAATGCAAATGGAATTTCCCTAGAACAAGGGAAATATACAGTAGAGATCTTAAGGAGATTCAGGATGATGGACTGTAAGGCCATGACCACACCTATGGCATAAAAATTGAATCTATTGAGTGATGCTTCATTAGAAGTGGTTGATGATACAATGTATTGTCAGATGATTGGGTCCTTGATGTACCTGATGAAAACAAGACAAGATATTTGCTTTTATGTGAACACCTTGAGCCAGTTCCTGACAGATCCAAGACATGTTCACTTGATTGCTGCAAAGCATATTCTGAGGTACCTGAGAGGTACAGTTGATTATGGGCTCAAGTATGAGGTGAGTCAGAAGATTAACCTGGAGGGTTATGTTGATTCAAATTGGGATAGCAATGCCATCGATAGGAAGAGCACTTCAGGGTGTTTCTTCATTATGGGATCAAGTGTGACCTCTTGGTTTAGCAGGAAGTAGTCCTGTGTGGCACTGAGTACAGCTGAAGAAGAGTATGTCGCAGCTTGTTCAGCTAGTTGTGAGGTAGTATGGCTAAGGAAGCTACTATCTGATTTATTTGATCTCCAGTTGGATGCTACTTGTGTATATTGTGACAACCAGAGTTGTGTGAAGTTGTCATAGGACCCGATCTTCCATGACAAGTTGAAGCATATCGAGATCAAATATCACTACATCAGGGATATGGTGCAGAGAGGAGCAGTGAAGCTCCAGTATGTTGCGATGGACAAATAGATAGCTGATGTGTTGACAAAGCCATTGGCCAAAGTGAAGTTTGAATACTTCAGGGAGAAGCTTGGTGTTCTCTAGATCGAGGTTCCCTCCAAATGGAAGTGATGAGTCCATGAGCCATTCTGACATGGTGAGAGGATTGGCTCCTTCCATGGTCAGATGTAAGAGCTGAGCCATTCTGTCATTGAGAGGATTGGTTCCTTCCATGTCAGATGTGAGTGTTGAGCCATTATGATGGGACTGTAGGATTCTTTCCTACATGATCAAATATAAGTGGTAAATGCTATTCTTGGAATGGAGGCACCTAGTCAGTTACCAGGAAAGCTCAGTCTAGGACTAAGGGTCATTCTGATATGACTATGGGATGTGTTCTCACATGATCAGATATGACTGCATGGGCATTTTGATGTGATTGAGGGATGTGTTCCCACTTGATCAGATATAAGGGTTGACGCCATTCTCTGGGAGAATGGAGGCACCTGGTCAGTTACTAGGAATCCTCATCCTAGGGCTGCGAGCCATTCTGATGTGACTATGGGATTGGTTCCCATATGATTAGATGTAAGTGCAGATCCTTTCCATAGATGATAGTAGGTGTGTCCTATCATGCTGGTGGATGTGAGTGCTGGACTTTCCATAGATGATAGTAGGCGTGTCCTATCATGCTGGTGGATATGAGTGCTATGCCTTTTCATAGATGGTAGTAGGTGTGTCCTACCATGCTGGTGATTGTAAGTGTTGTGCCTTTCCACAAATGGTAGTAGGTGTGTCCTACCATGCTGGTGGATGTGATTGTTGTTCCTTTCCACAGATGGTAGTAGGTGTGTCCTACCATGTTGGTGGATGTAAGTGCTGAGCCTTTCCACAGATGATAGTAGGTGTGTCCTATCATGCTGGTGGATGTGAGTGTTGTGCCTTTTCACAGATGATAGTAGGTGTGTCCTATCATGCTAGTGAATGTAAGTGCTAGGTCTTTCTGATAGGGTTGTGGGATGTGTTCCTGCATGGTCGGATGTGAGTGTTGGGCGTGCCTTTCTGAGATGGTGTTGGATGTGTTCCTCTCATGGTTAGATGTAAGTGTTGGGTGGGATTTTAATGCCCTGGTTTTGACCCCATTTTCATTAAAAGGTACATGATGTATACAATGTAATAAATTGTGGTGTGGAGATAAAGGAAAAATCCCCACCATTGATTCGGCTATGTTATGTTTCGACAATAGGGATCGTTGCCGATGGTACATCGTGCTATTCAGCACACTATATTTTGGCATCATGTAAGTATGCACATAAATTTAAAATAAACCTACATCCAGCTATGACGGTGCGATTATAAATGAAAAGGGCATGATTCCTAAGGTTAAGGGGGGTTGTCTAACCTGTGGGGGCCATTGGGAGTTTGCCATGTGTCGACCACCTTAGTTTTTGTTGTTAGTGGGGGCAGCTATGGGATAGCAGGAAACCACTACACTCATGCCTGCACTCCCTCCATGATGCAATGGTCAATAATTCTATCCACTCTCCCCACCATCGACTTTTCATTTTCCTCACGCAAAGAAGAGTTAAAAGGGATTACATTTCCTTGTTGGGGGGTTTGTTCTTCCCTCCTCTCACGAAGTTGCTAGTCTGTGGTTGTGTTCATCCTAATGTTCACGTAGAGAGTCGATGTCTTTTTCTACCATTGTTAGACTGTGTAATGTTCTGTTTTCCATCTTTGGATCATGGTGGTGTTCTCTTCCATAGTTTTGTTGGCCACGTCCTTTCCCCTCATGCACAGATTGAGAATCAATTATTTTCCCATTTTTTGTCTGTGTAACTTTATTTAGCAATTACATTGAGGAATTGTGTGTTGTGGGCTCATGGATGTTGGATGGTTGTTGATTTCCACATTCGTTGGCTGAGTTTTCCCCTGTCCATGCTAGGAGTTTTGCTTCTTTCCCATTTGCAGACTGTGTATTGTCTTCCCCTGGTTTTGGGTTGCTGTGTATGCAAGTACCTCTTTGGGTTACTACTGAGTTGTTTTGGCCACGCTATGGCCAAGAAAAACTATGAGTTGTCTTGTGGACTTGAGCCGTGTTCACCATTTTTCTTGGGGTTGTCACCCTATTGTCTTCATCTTCTTCACAGAGTTGTGAACTGTTTGTTTTGCTGCGGTGTGCAGTGGTAGATCTTTGTACTGTTGAGAGTAGGATTAGACATGGGGTGTGCTTGAGAAAACTGGTTTTTGGATCCACTCAGACAGAGTTAGACTATTGGCTTTCTTCTCCACAACCCTTCAAGAGTATTGGAAGGGGAAGTTGGGGCCTGAATGACTGTGAAGTAGAGAAAGGAGTGATTCCTAGTATTGGGTGTGTTGATGTCTTAGAATTCAAGACTAGCTCTGGGTTAAGCGTCTTTAACTCTCTATTGATACCACCAGCTTAGCATTTAGCCTTTCCTAGCTCCTTGACACCCTGATAAACCCTAATATGTGGGATTGGCTGATTTGTGTACCTTGGCTACGTGTAAGCTTGCTTTGACCCTTACTCCTTGAGGAATCATGCCCAAATCAAGGGTGGTAGTGTTGCTGAGAGATTTATGAGCACACTGGACTATGGTTGGGTGGAACGTTGCAGATGTGAATAGATCCATGCCATGGTATTGTGAGACCATACATGGTATGAGAGAAATACGTTTAGTTCATAGTAAATACATGGGAGACATATTTTCCATTAAAACGAGGAAGTACACATGTTTCTGTGAGTTTCTCGCTAGCGCCAATGGACAGGGGGTTTATCATTGCATGAGCGATGCATATGTCAAACAATCAAAATATGCCCCTCTTAATCCAAATGGACCACATATAATTCTGACGTGGGAAGAGATGCACACTGACGAGGCAGTGGTTTCACTAGATCATGATCAGGTTTTTGATCTGGTTAAGTAAGGTACATGATAGTTGATTGAATGTTTAAACTTCTAGTCTTACACACACACACACACACACACACACACACACACACACATATATATATAATATTTGTTTAATATTTGAAAATCTTGATGCAGGTTATGTATTTGTAGTAATTGCACCACCGAGAAATGACGAGCATGTGGCATACTTTTTGATGTGGTGTACACAAATCAAAAGAAGGTTGGTGCATCCCTATGTCGATGGGGAGTTCACATACCATGTTGGTGACCTAGTTGTGATGGGACACTTTTTTGAAATAGTGAGAAGACAATGTGATTATATTATATACAGAGATTTCATGCTTGAATATATATCTTGTCAGTATAGTCATTTGGTGGTGGAAGCTCGGATACATCTCATTGAAATCAAGGTGAAGAGGGGTGAACCAAAGAGATGGAAGATGTCAGTAGATGACCATGATCATATTATGGAGACGTGCATTCCTATAACCCATTGGCTAGATGAATGAAAGTTATATGTCACTTTTGATGTTGACATAGTTGACATGCTTTTGAAATGTAGCAAATCAAAATTTCTTCTGAAATATATCATTTGTATTTAAATGTAATTTTTGTAAACTTATATATGTGAGTATGTGCATTCACATATACTCTATGTGCGACTAATTTTTTGGTGTATTTGTGCAAATACATGCATATCACACTCTATTTGTGCAAAGTTCTAAATTACATGTTACATTGTAGACAAGTTGTAAATTGTAAACTTGTAAATTGTTATTGATATGCAATACAAAGAATAGCACATACATTTATTTCATCCTTGTTAAATCTACCAATTGCAATTGATATTAATTATAAGTTATGTTAAATTGTAAGTTTCGTTTTATTGACAATTTTGCAAACTTGTAAATTTTTTTACAAATGAAACCAAATTTAAAACTTTAGTTGTATTTTTTTTTGTAAATGAAATCAAATTTTACATTGTAGTTGTAATTTGCACCTAGTAGATCTTACATTGTAAATTTGTAAATTTTGTAGCATTTTAATTGTAAGTTATGTTAAACTTTGTGAGTTGCATTTGATTGACAATTTTGCAAACATGTAAACCGGTCAATTTTCTAAACATTGTAAATTTTGTAAGATTGTAAAACATTAATGATTGTTAAATATCTACTAATTGTAAGTGAAAACAAACTTTAAACTATAATTGCAAATAATTAAAACATTTAACAGACCCTCTTGTTTAAAAAAAAGTCCATATATATATATATATATATATATATATATTGATAATAATATAATCGAAAATAATAAAGATGAAAATAATAAAGTCCACAAATAACACAGTTTACAAATCACTCCTATGCAGTTGATCAAGAGGTCGACCATCATGGCCACTATTGTGACCTACACTATGCCCCTGGCCTTCCTCATGCACATCACAAAGAAAATTTCCTAGGTCTGAGAACTGCAGAAGTTAAAACCGTGAACTATGCAAGTCAGTTACATACCACATATTTAAATTGCATGTACAATGTGACAAAAAATTAAATATATATCAAACAAATATCTATGAACTCACCTCGCTCAAGTCGAGTGTCAGGTTTGGGAGGCTGGGTATTTGCTGAGACGAGCCTTCATCGGGACCCTGCTGATGAGCAGTAACCCACTCATCCCTAAACATCATGACGGCTTCAACACCTTCATATGCAGTTGCCTGTGTCTACGTCTATTTCCATGACATGGAAATATTTATATTAATGAACTACAATTTGAATTTGAAAATTACAATTTGAACATAAATATGCAAACGATTTGAGCATAAATAACTAGTACCTCATCGACTGGCGTGTCATGAGTAGGAATCAGGCGATGCTGTGTAGAATC
This sequence comes from Pseudotsuga menziesii, assembly GCA_001517045.1. Taxonomy (NCBI): domain Eukaryota; kingdom Viridiplantae; phylum Streptophyta; class Pinopsida; order Pinales; family Pinaceae; genus Pseudotsuga; species Pseudotsuga menziesii. The sequence continues at coordinate 13,634 of LPNX011188754.1, read as the reverse complement.
ATGTGCAATGCCCTTGCCTCTATCATGTACAATATGAACAAGATAAATGATGAAAGTTAGAACAAACCAAAGTATTACATTTTCAACAATTGACTCATTTAGAAATTCAATTTTAGGATGACAGTTAACACATACCTCATCGACGTGGGAGGATGGAACTGCAGTGGGACCTCGAAAAAACGCATCACTACCAAAAAGGACCTCACTGAAACTAGCCTATTGCATGGAGGTTTAACACAAAGCAAAGTATTATTTAAAAAATGATTCATTTAAGGATACATTACAATCAAGACAAACAAATGATGAAAATAAAGATATACCTGTCCCATCATTCTAGGTCTACATCTATCCTAGAGTTGATAATATGCATTGCGGGACATGATATCATACTGTAGTAGAGTGTCGTGATTAAAAATGTGGAGAATATAATCCACCACCCATTGTAACTTAGGATCTGTAGGTGCAGTGGGTGCTCTGCATCTCTCTTCCTGCACAAGCATCATGGTACCATGCATTGTCATGCGTGCCGCCTCTGCTAATGCACTTTACTCCTCAATCACTGGTTGAGATGACTCAGCTACATCATATGTCTTAAGAATGGTCCTGCTAGGGAGACCTACCAAAGGCTCTGGCTCTGGCTGAGCTCCAGGGTCTCTCCTAGCCTTAGGAGGTGCATGACTGCAGCCCCCACCAGCAGCATAGAAGCTCGAGGGTGTGTTGGTGTAATATGGGTGCATCCCTAGGGAACAAATGTGCATATATATGTTTTTCAAAGTATAGTGTGACCTGGTCATGGTGGGGAAACATTCGCCACACTCCAATAAACCTATCATAAGCATAAGGTGCTGCAACCTCTAGATTAGACTCCTTGGGTCTAAGCGGTTGACCAGCGATGCAGTCAGGAGGGATATAAAATAATGTTCCCTTCACATCATGGCCAACTATTGTATCTCTCACTGTGGCCTAGTTATCAAGACCCATCACTGCATCCCTTATTCTTTTACATGTAGTGGCACAAAGAGAACTCAATGGTCCAATGGACCTGTAGATCTTCAGTAGATTGTCTACTACCTCTAACATCATCCACATCGAACGTGATGTAGGAGAGTGCTCTGAAATGGAGCGGACGTTAATCTGCAAATAATCACGCTAACTGGTAATGTATTGCAGTGTGATACGTGTGATCTCATCCCCCCATGGTGCTTCCTCGGGAGGGTTAAGGCCCTGTCATGTATCCATGACGCCTAGAAATTAGATGAAAACATAAATTTCAATCAAAATACATACATCAACTATAGGTGAATTTGAAATCAATATAAATTGAAGGTAATGATAACTAAAAGAAATATATATATGCATTTAATGTACCTGTCTCGTGGGGAACCTCCCCATCGACACCAGCAATATACTCATTTCCACTCACACACATAGAGTGGAAGCCAGAGTGGATGTTGCTCGACTCCCTAGTAGGAGTGTATGTCGACATAGGACTCCTAGGAGAACCTGTGAAAATAAAGACATACAAGTTGATGATTAAATATACACATGTGAAACAATTTAATGTTATGTAACTAACAAAAAAGATTATATCATGTGCAATTGTATACTTACGAATCCTCTGTCGACCTCCAGGGCAAGGAATGGTCATAGATACACCAGTGCTTTGCCTTCAGCAAACCGAAGAATCTTGCTGTGGAGATGCATTTGCATGAAATAAGGAATAATAAATGTAGTCAGCATACAAGATAAGATAAATGATAAATATGTCAATTGTAAAGATGTGGATTTGAGATGATTAATATATCATCAAATGGTGCACATTAATAATGGGAGAAGGATCATGAGTGTGAGAAAAATCAATAAGGAAATGACACATGCAAAGATTTTTTTCACAGGTAGTTGAGCTTGATCATTCATGTCATGTGTGTGAATGCCAAAGTGTTCTTGGGACTCATGGTTTTCGCTTAGTTCAAAGCTCTAACTTTTCATCCCAATCCAGTAACAGTGTCTAACGTTTCATTTCAAATTTTTTTAAACTTTACCTATACACACAATTTATGTCGATATCATTTTTTTCCATTAAGTACAAGTCAACCATTTCATCAAGGATATTCTGAAAAGATACAACAATATGTTCAACATGTCTACCAATCTCGATTTTTTTCCACTAGGTACAAGTCAGTCATGCCATGTGCCTTAGTCTTGTTTTGGCCTACATAGGGAATGTTGGTTGCTTCTGGATTGTTGGTGGTGGAATGTATATTTGTTACAAGAGGCTAGAGATTCTATGATATTGTCCTAAGTAACTTTGATTCACACTTGAATAACAAGTTTTATCTTTTATCTTTTTTGAAAAACAAAAAAAGCCACAATACTTAGATTTGAGTTTCCTTAAAACAAAAAGGTATAGTTCCACTTCTCTATAAGTTCAAATCAAAACTTATATATTTTATTAATGGTTTCATTTTTTTGAAAAATCTTTAAAATATTAATTTAATTTTCTAAAATTTAAATTTATGTATTTCATTAACTCTTCATAAACATTTTAAAAATCTATAATTTTAAACTAATTTTTAAAATTATCACTATGTAAATTAATTTATATACTTTTTAAAAATATAATATTTTTAAATTAATTTGTAATTATATCATTAACTTTATCTTTAGAAATGAAAGCTTATACTCCAATCAATATAGTAGGTTACTTATTTCATTTCAACTTTTAAAATAAATTTTAAATAAATATAATTTCAAATTTTTTATGAGTTAAAGTCACAACTTATGTATTTAATTAATTCTTTCATCCATTTTTTTTAAATTAAATTACAATTCCATTTTTTCATAAATTGATGTATAAATTTATATATTTTATTAGTAATATTTTTTACTATTATTTTAAAATATTCTAAATTTATAATTTATAATTTTCAAAATGTCGAATATAAATCTATATATTTTTTCTAAAAAAATATCGAAAATATAATTTTATCTTAAATTATGGATTTCTATTAATTTTTTAATTTAATATTCTTTAAAAAAAAAATCATCAATTTCTATTAATTTTTTAGTTTTCTTTTTATTTTTAATTTGAAAAATACTTCTATTTTTTCCTAATTTAAAATCAAATCTTATATACTTCATTGATATTTCCATTTGATTTTCCTTGATAAATCCAATCATATATAACTACACTTTTTATAAATTAAAATTCAAATTTACACACTTATTTATTATTATTTTTTTCCTAAATAAAAGAAAAAGATGATCCACATTTTCATAATACTTTTGTTTGAGCTTAAAAAAAGAAAAATACATAAGTACACTTTTCAATAAACTAAAATAAAAATATGTCCACTAATAAGTCAAAACATACATATGATATTTTATTATGAAAAAAATTATTGATAAGAAATATCAATATGAATTAATATAATATTTTAATTATAATTATAATTTATTTTAATTAAATAGTTAATAGTTTATATATATATATATATATATATATAATTTTGAATATATATCAAAATATTTAAATTAAAAAATATGGGTTGTTTGGATAAATGCTTTTGCTAGTTAAGGTTCATGATTGTCTCGTGTCTAGGGATTGGATTTTTTTCAATCCTCTATATATTCTCGGAGGATTGAAAAAAATTGGGAATCAATTCTGCTTGCCGGACACACATTTGAAAATTAAATCGACAACGTAAACGCTTCCGGTTGACAAACTATATATATAAAAAAATTAAATAAATAACAAATTTCAATTACAATTTTATAAAAATCCAGTGGCATTTATGTTTTCCGGCACACATTTCAAACATATTAGACAAAAAAAACTAACCTAAAAACATCTATAACAATGATTTTTTCAATTTTAACCTAACAGTTTAAAACTTTAAAAAAAATTGCATTTAAATTTCAGAAAACAAGGTTTGGGTATTACCTCTCTCCTCCGACATCGTGGTGAAAGATAGGGGTGGTCATGGCTTGCGTTGTAGATTGGTCTAGCTCGGACAAAATCTGTTGTTGCGCTGCAGCTCGATAGAGGTGGTTCTGTGCAGAAAATGAGAAATAGGCCACGGCTGCCCGTGGCCCTTTTTATAAAAAAATTTAATAGGGAACTCGATCGAGCTCGGTAGCTCGATCGAGCTCGGCAACTCGATCGAGGTTATGCATATCCATTAATCTCTAATAGTTATGCATATCCATTAATCTCTTTGTTTTTGCAACATATGTCTTTTTCTGTGAATTATATGAAGTTCTGATAAACAATGGAAGAATCACAATGCATATGTATTCATCGTAAAGAAGCATGGAGAGGAGAATGAAAATTGGATCCTCTTATAAAAATGAAGTGATCGATTGAAAATCCTCACTACTACAAAATCATTAGTTTACTATCAAGTTAACCTACAACAACCATAAAATTTCTAGTTTACTATCAAGATAATCTGTAATGACATGTGGCAATTTTAGGACATCGAGTGTTGAGTTATGATAGAGTGTTAAGTAGATATATGGATAAGAAATTTTATGGAAAAATAATTTTCTTTTCTATTACAATTTTTTGGCAAATGTATCATATTTCTATAGCTTTTGTCTTATAGAAATAGCTACTAGAAATTGTGAGGGACATTGACACCTCGTGGTTCTTGTTATGTATATATATTTAGGATGTAGAAAATGAAAAAATTGAAGTGTTGCAAGGGAAACCAAACCTAATTATTGAGAATTACAGTGATGGAAATCTAGTGGATTCATTGGTTGCAAACAAACTTGGGATTATTTAAGTGTTTAGTTCTTGACCACAATGTTTTTAACAATCATAGCAGATTTTATTTTCTATTATGTTTTTTTAATAGAACAATTCATGAAGCATCATTAACTATGTTACTAACCCTTGTATCAGTGCAACATAGCACATACATTGAAAAAGACCAAGTATGTCAATTGAGACCTAAATTAGAAATTTTTTGATGAAAAGTATCATTTATCTTGCCAATTCACTGTTTATATTATTGCAATGAATAATGTTGATTCATCCTTATGAGCATATACCAAGAAATTGCAGGAAGGTGAGTTTGGTACCTTTCCCAATTTTTAGATTATTTTCCCAATTGGAATGCTCTTGTAATCCTTTGAATTAGTCAATGACACATTTTTGTTAAACCCATATTTATACTTTAATTCTTAAAGAGTGTTAACTCAATGGAAGAGTACCTGCCTTACATGAAGAAGGTTACTTTGTTCCCTATCATAATTTTGTTACTAACAATTACTTTGTTCCCTATCATTAATTTGTTACTAAGAAAACAACTGAAATCCACATATACATGACTATTGTTATCTAATTTTCGGTATCTTATAGCATGACAAACTTTTAATCATATTTAGCTTAGTCATTAATAGGTTTCCTTAATTGATCATCTAGTAGTTTAATTAGTCATATATTTGGTCATTAATTGTTGCAATTAATGACTAAATCAATGACCAAATATACAACTAAATAAGGTAACCAATTAATGACTAAGTTAGTCGAGCTATAAGATATTGAAAATTAACTACTATTAGTCACCGACAATTAATGACTAAATCAATGACCAAATATACGACTAAATAAGGTAACCAATTAATGACTAAGTTAGTCAAGCTATAAGATACTGGAAATTAGCTACTATTTGTCACCGACTCCAAAATAGTCATTTATATGTGAATTTTAGTCATTTTTTAGTCAATAATTTATTATTTTGTACTAATGATTAAGAGCTTGGACCATTGTCCATCCTTAACAACTACGTTTAGCATACCCTGGTGTTTGTACTCAAATGTACCTGTCAAAAGTTTTAAGCTTTTGCCAAATTGTCAAAAATTGTCCAAATTTCGTGTAGATTGTTTAATGACTAAGTTAGTCAAGCTATAAGATACTGGAAATTAGCTACTATTTGTCACCGACTCCAAAATAGTCATTTATATGTGAATTTTAGTCATTTTTTAGTCACTAATTTATTATTTTGTACTAATGATTAAGAGCTTGGACCATTGTCCATCCTTAACAACTACGTTTAGCATACCCTGGTGTTTGTACTCAAATGTACCTATCAAAAGTTTTAAGCTTTTGCCAAATTGTCAAAAATTGTCCAAATTTTGTGTAGATTGTTTTCGTGTGTCAAAATTTTTAAGCTTAGCTTGTTTTCGTCTTAAATTGTTTTGTGTCCATATTATGAACATTTGAAACCCATCGCAAGGCCCTATCACTTGAACTCGAGACTTGTGCTCTGATACCATGTAAGGTTTTCTGTTACACCAAAACCTGCAGATGTTGGTGAACATTTGAAACCCATCACAAGGCCCTATCCCCTCGTGTGGCAGCTAGTCCACATTTTTTATATTCCCACAGGTATGGCAGTTATAACGTGAAAAGATTGTACCGATACTCCAACACACAAAGGTTGTAATTTCTATTTATTCTATCATTTGTAATGTAAGTTGGGTTCAGATTATGAACTTCATACTTTGACTAATATTATAACAACTCTAGATTTTGCACACCATATGAAGGGTTACACTTCAGAAATTTCCCATCACTAACAACTCACCTTCTCGTGAGAGGGTGTAGAGTTGTTTTGTGCATATAATACCGTGTTAAAAAAATAATAAAAACATGCGATGACCATCCCCGGAGTTGTGTGTGAGAGAGAAAATATATGCAATAAAAACCAAAGAATCACACTTTCTTACACACATTGAACAATTATGATACAAGAAATGTTGAATTTCCCATAAAATATGTAACGGAACAAAATAAAATTGCCAATTGGTTGACTGTCCAGTTGTTCTTTTTAACAAAAGGGACGAACTCGTCAAATGTATGATATTACAATCGACATAGTATAATATAATTAAGACTAAAGGAAATATTAAATACTTATTGATAAAACTTTAGGTCCATTATACTCATCATTACACAGGATTCATGATCCTTTATTGTTGATGTGTCTGAATTTTTAATACAAAGAAATTGTTGTCTTCATTAGTTGTTCATGTCAGATGTGTCTGATGTCTACATAAGATCTTTTCTATATGCTAGTTATTCATTAGAATGCTTAATGGAGATGAAAAAGATGCGAGTGCAATTAAGATGGAATGGGAAATGGCCTGTAAAGATATGTGTAGCATATGGGGTTTACTAGAATCTTCCAAACTCTCATAGATTTGCAAACACTCATAGATTTGTTTTTATGAAACCTCGAATATCATCGGATCAAAATGAAAACCTCAAAGAATTCATAAGAATGAGAGGAAATCATTACTTAGATATAGAAGAAAATTTATTGTAATTTAACAGATTAAAAAATTAACAACTAACCTAAAGCTCGGAAGGGAACACATTCTAGGACAAAGTTATCTTCATGCGATTCTTGGTATTTTCATCCATCACATGAATATGACGACAATATTATGCAATGCAAGTCATGATTGTGGCATGAGATACCGAGGATTCTCTCAATCATAGAAAAAGAAATCTATTGCTAGGATTTTGAGGGTTCTCCAACTCAAGAAGAAGATAATTTCAATGGTTTGTTGATACGAGAAGATGTTAGGATTTTGAGGGTTTGTTAATCCTAGAAGAATAAATAGTTTAAGCGATCCAAAAAAATCGCATGTTTAAATTTTATTTTTGTGATTTATAGTATTAGTAGCATCACTTCCATCCAAGAGCATTCATCTTTTTGATTGTTCACCGACAAAACTCTCCATAAACCAAAAAATCTATGTTTAGCTATGGTCACAATCACTCACATGGCATGGAATCCCTTTCCTTGGAAGCCAATGACTAGTTCACAAAGGCCATGGTGTTATAATAGAGCACCCCAGCAAGTCATGATTGTGGCATGAGATACTGAGGATTCTCTCAATCATAGAAAAAGAAATCTATTGCTAGGATTTCAAGGGTTCTCCAACTCAAGAAGAAGATAATTTCAATGGTTTGTTGATACCAGAAGATGTTAGGGTTTTGAGGGTTTGCTAATCCTAGAACAATAAATAGTTTAAGCAATCCAAAAAAATTGCATGTTTAAATTTGATTTTTGTGACTTATTGTATTAGTAGCATCACTTTGTTGGGCACTTGGGCAGACCCGGGTTAATACTTTACACGTCGCACCAACAAAAGACCCACTGTGTTGGCCCTTTCGGCAACAACCTGCGCGCAGGTTGCAGTCTCACCCGAAACAGCAATGGGGTGCCGCAGAATCAGGTTTCTGCATGCAGAGAGGGGTATTACTGTACCTTAGCCTTTCTAAATAATTACTAATCAACTTCTGATTAACTTATCATTCATTCATATATAATTTCACAGCATAATAAACAAACCAAACTTGCATAACCCACTACCGTGGATTCACAGCGCAGCTTAGTAGTAACAGAGATCTTATATTATCAGATATATTCGGTTTAATGCATAAAAATAACAAAACAGGAACAACACAACAAAACCACAACACCAAATATAACGTGGTTCACCCCCAGTGTAGGGGCTATGTCCACAAACTGCGTTTTATTCCTCTTTCCTCAAAACCACAGTTTATCTGCGCACTCAGCTGCAGATTCCTTCTTCCTTTGACAGTCGCGCACACAGCTGCAGACCTTTCTTACTTTCTTACAAAAACCCTCTGCGCACACAGCTGCAGAGGTCGTCCACGCACACAGCTGGGACTTGTTCCTTCCTTACAAAATCCAACCTTACTTCACCTTGTCTTTCTTACATCAAAAAGCCTAACCTATCCATTTTCCATAAGCGCTTATTTATACTGCGCAGCTTACAAAAACCATGGTCTTAAACCATGGGCACCCCCAAAAAAACCCTAACCCTGGATTTAACCCATGGGTTTATTACAAAAAGAGAGGGTTTTGACTTACCCTGCCACCCCTAAGACTATTTTGTCCCAACGCTCCGCTTACAAATTAATCGCGGAGTTACCCCCTATGGAGCATGCATCCCAACAGGCCCCTAAGACTCACTAGTGGCCCGTCCCGGGACACTCTGCAGCGTCTCTGCTTGCTTAACTTCGCTGGGGAGACAGGTTATACTGCTTAATGACGCTTTCCGTGCTGCTGCCGGTTGCATACTTCTGTCCTTTGCAGTAGGGTTACTGAAGACAGGCGTCACGACCACCTGTAGCAACATCCGGCTCTCGGATGGCCTACACTTGACCATCCACGACTTTGGGGTCCCCTGGGATTGCGTGTCACGCCATATGGGGAGCCTACTTGGCGTAGTTCCGTGACACCAACAGTCGGCGCAGGGGGATTTCCCAGAGTCATTCTGCGAGGCCTCATGCCCTTGGCTGCTCTATGTTAGAGCAGACTCCTGGCTGTCTGTGCAATTTTAGAGCAAACTCCTGCCTGTCCTTGTACTTCGCCAAACAGAACTGTGTAAATGGCCTAGTGAGAAGGTGTTGTAGACCTCTGTCCCTTACATCCCGTACCAATGTCTGGACCTTACTGTCGTTCGACATTGTTCAGGCAAGAATGTCACAGATATGCTTCAGATAGAAATTACAAATCGAAATAGCCTCTTATAAAATATTAATGCGGGGAGTGGTATCATGGTTTAATCATGATACTAAATCTGGCGACGTTCCGGGAATCTGCTCCTCAGGGCACCGGATTTTCCCCAAGATCTCATGATGATCAGTAATGAGAGCAACGCTCGTGCTAGCGCCGCCAACTTGCGGTATGTCCCATCCGCCATAGTTGCGCCACACCCTGAGACTTCGACACAACCTGACCCAGTAACCGACGACCAGCTTGGTACTTCGCATGCTGTAGACAGACCAGACTACATAGCGCAATAAGCATGTTACTTATTTAGTTGGATCTTTCCCCTGTTCTGA
>LPNX011188747.1:0-13028 GCA_001517045.1 Pseudotsuga menziesii | reverse complement strand
AAGAATTTTTCTTGGTTTGGAAAATTTCGATCGATGATTTATACTTGGCTTCAGTCACATTGCATGGCCTTTGAATTAGTTAATGAAAGGAAATGGGAAAATTTTCTTCAAATGAACACCGACACAAAAACAATATTTTGAACAAATAAAAACCAATCGTTGTACTACACCAGTACTTGTCTTACCTGATTTGCGTCAACCCTTTGAGATTGAGATGGACGCATCGAACTATGCCCTTGGTGCAGTGATAACTCAATCAGTTCACCTAGTCTTATTTCATTCCAAGACTTTCGGCGACACAGTCAGAAGGTACTCGACGTATGGAAAATAACTCTATACCATTGTGCAAGCTCATAAGAAATGGAGACACTACATTATTGGCAGGGAAATGGCCATTCTCACTAACCATAAGCCTTTACAGTTCACTCTGACTTAGTCGAAACTAGAGACAACCCAACAACTCAAGTGGCTTAATTACCTGCACCAATTTCAGCTAGTAATTAAGTATCAAAAAGGAAAATACAATGTTGTAGTCGATTGTCTCAACAAACCACCCATTACTCTAATGTCTACAGTGATGAGTATGCAGGGCTATGAAACCACTACTTGGCCGCAATTTGATTAGGTAGACTATGATTTTTCTACAATGTATCAATAGCTTCAGACCGAAAATTTGTTGATTGCCGACTATTTCCTAAAGGACACCTTGTTATACAAGCTTGGACAAATTTGTGTACTGACTGACCAATGAGCATCGAAAGAATATCCTTTGGGACATGCACTACAGTAAGACCACATGACATTTTGGATTCACAAAAACAATTGTTATCCTACAAAATTATTTCTACTGGCCTTCACTTAAATATGATATCAACAATTACATTCGATCATGCATGTTTTCTGCCATTGTTAAACCTCTGAATTGACTACATTGACTGTATTCACCCCTTCTAGTTCCTAGTCGACCATGGGAATCTATTTTTATGGACTTCTTGATGGGATATCCTACTACCAAACATCAACATGACACGATACTAGTAGTATTCGATGGATTTTCCAAGATGGATATACTCATACCATGCAAGAATACTATGACAACACAACATACTTCTCATCTCTTCTTTGAACATGTGTGGAAACACTATGGCCTCTCAACGACCATTATGTTCGACAGAGATGCTAGATTTGTCAACACATTTTGGCAAACTCTCTAGAAATAGCTCGACATTAGAATTTCTTTGTCGATCTCCTTCCATCTGTAGACATATGGATAGACAAAAGTTGTAAATCACTTAGTTGTACAATTGTTTCACATGGAAAACCACAAGCATCATCAAACATGGGATGGATACCTTCCATACATAGAATACAGCTACAAGTGTGGTCAACAAAACTCTATAGGAAAGATTCCATTTTATATATGTCACGGATTTCAACCCTCAGTGCTTATCGACTTAATCAGTTCCTAGACACAGTCAAAAGAGACCGACATCGAAGGATGAGAAGTGGAGAAACCATTGAAATTTAGAGATAAAATCTACAACATTCAAAAGAAAGCACAAGAAATGTTGCAACAAGAAAATGTGAAGGATAAGGCCTAACACGACAAGAATCGTATTCCTCATTCATTCCAAATTGGGGATTAGGTCTCGCTACATATAAAGAAGGAGCGCTTCATTGGTCCATATAGAAGGATGAAACCTTTGCGATATGGTCCATATAGTATCCTTAAATAGATTGGAGAAAACACTTTTCAACTCGACATTCATGCATGTCTTGGCCTACATCCAATTTTCAATGTAGATCTTCTTCGACCATACCATGCACCATTGTTATAACAGAACATATTAAAGAGAACAGAACCCGAAGGCATCCATCCAGATGTTCAAGAACCTCTTCTTTGTGACACCATTGTAGGACGACAAATACACCTTACAAGGATGAACTCCATTTCCTTGTTTCAAGTGGCTAAAGCCAGATAGCTCCCTGCACAAGGAAAATGGTACTTTGATGAGGTCATTGACAAGTCCCCTCACCTGAACGAATACATAATGGATATGATTTTTTCTTAAGGAAGGAGGAATGATCCAACCAATAGCTGACAAGTTCTCCTTGACAACTGATAATCGATAGGTTCACCTTGACATGTTTAACCTACAAGTTCGCAGCCGATAACATATCAACATGCTCTACGATGGTTTAACTTCTCACCATTTTAACTTCTTTTAACTAAACACCATGGGTAGTCACCCAAACATCTCAACATCCTCTATATAAGCATGTACATTAATGTAATAAAGTAGTATTTCTTATCATCATCTAATTCCTCCATCTTTCGTAGAGCAGAAGTAATAGGTTTGTTCAAATTCTTGCATATTGTCTGTGTGTATATTTCTTGTCGACCTAGTGTGTTTCCTTCTTTACCGTATCTCTTTATATGCTTCCACCATAACATGACTCATTCAGTTTACTATTGTCCCCAATGTGCATCTCACTCACTCAACAAACTTAGTAAGGCATGTCACTTTATTCCATTAAAATCTACATATAAAGCTATTAATATTGTTGATATTTTTATGAAGAAAAATTTTCATATTTCATGGTGTACCTAAAATAGTAATTTCATATAGAGATGCAAAATTTATGGGGAATTTTTGAAAATCTTTATTTAAAGGTTTATGCATGCAGTTAAATTTTAGTACTACATATCATCCTCAAACTAACGGATAAACAGAAAGGGTAAATGAGGTTTTGGAAGACATGGTTAGAATGTATGTAATGGATAAACCATGTAAGTGGGAATATTATTTTCATCTTGTGTAGTTTGCATATAATAACCATTTTCAAGCTTCAACTAGATTAGGTCCATTTGAGATACTATATGGATGAAAATGTAATACTCTAATTTCTTAGAAAAGCCACGTTGGTAAACGAATGTTAGGACCTGAAATATTGAAAGATATGGAAGTAAAAGTGAAATAGGTACAACATAACTTGAAGGTATCCCAGTATAGAAAAAAAATTATGCCAACTTAAAAATAACTCCACAAGAGTTCGAGATAGGAGATCATCTTTTTGTAAAGCTGAAACCCAAAAAGAGTTCCCTAATACTGTAACATACACCAAATACGTGAATAGCTTCCTAAGGTGGAAAGTATAATATTTTTTTGGAAATGACACATTTCATCTCACCAATTAAATTCAACTCCTTGTTTACTTAACCGTAACCATTCTTTCAATATTAGGAACCTATAAAATACAATCAAATAATGCAAATATCACAGTATAATATAATAATGTGCCAGCATTATATTATTCGTATGATCATACAATTACAAGTTAACCTTTCCATTCAGTTATAGCACCATATGTTGTACTTGGTCCCCTTACCCACCATTGTCAATGGTGGAGTTTGATTTTCCTAGTCGACCGAGGAGGACCAACAAGGTTAGATGACTGGATATGATAAAAGAAAATAATTTATATAGTATGCACATATATGAATTGATTTATTTTACACTTGTCTTTCGAGAGTTATTCACTACAACAAAACCCTGTGATTAGCGTCTCTTTTTGCATCTTGTTTTGTGTCTAGACCATATTCAATGTATTTTTCTTCATTTTTTGGACAAAATGGCGCAATTTCACAGGTTGGTGATATTTTAGGCATTTTTTTGTCCTTTTTCTAAATATGGTGCAAAGAACGACGTAATTTTCATCGGGTTTTGCACCTGGTTATGCACCAGGTTTTGCATCAGGTTTTGCGACAAGTTTTGAGCCTAGTTTTGCACCTAATTTTGTGTCGATTTTGTACATCTACCCTTGTTGTGCCCCATTTTACGTCCTTGTTTGCCTCCACGTTTACGCCTATGTTTTTAGCCACTTTTGCATCCTTTTTTACATCAACTTTTGCATCCACTTCTGCTTCTTTTTCTGCATCCCTTCATGTACCAAGTTTTGCATCAAATTTTACATCATGTTTTGAGTCTAGTTTTGTTTCACCCACTTTTCCATCAACTTTCGCATCCACTTTTGCATCCACTTTCTCACCCACATTTTCATCCCTTTTTGCATCCCATTTTGCATCCATGTTTACATGTTTTTCTGCATCTACTATTGCATCCTCTTTTGTCGCATCCCAATTCACACCCATTTTTGCACCTACTTTTACGCCCACTTTTGCTTCAACTTTTGCATCTACGTTTGCAACCTTTTTTGCATCCAATTTTACATCAGTTATTGCATCCCTTTATGCATCCATTTTTTCATCCACTTTTGCATTGGGTTTTGTGTTGCATGTTACATCTACTTTGGCATCTAGTTTTGTGTCTACTTTTGTTGCATCCACTTTCACATCTAATTTCACATCCAATTTTACATCCATGGTTTTGTCCACTTTTGCTCCACTTTTTTCATCATGTTTTGCTTCCACGATTGCATCATTTTTTGCTTCACCTTTTGCATCCATTTTTGGTGCACCCCATTATGCACCCACTTTTGCGCCTACTTTTGTTGCATCCATGTTTGTATCCTTTTTTGCATTCAGTTTTACATGCATATGTTGAAGATGATAGTGAGGATAATGATTATGATATTGAGGTTGCTTAAGATGATGATGATAATGTTGTTGATAATTGGGAGAACAATGATGATAATGATGATGAGGATAATGGAAATGACGGCATTTCCAATGATTATGATGGAAATGAAATGAATGATGATGATGAAAATGACAATGATGATGAATATAATGAAAATGATGATGTTGATCAATTTAAAAAATAAGTTGTTATTTTTCATGCATAAATCATGTGTATCATCCATGACCCCTTTCCACTAATCACATATTTTGGGTAGATGCTATTTCTTATGCCAAAAGTAATGATGAATAACTGATGAAAATGTTAATAATTATGATGATGAGGATGTCAAGTACAATGATGATAATGATGACATGAATGATGATTATGTTGATGATGATGACTATTGTGATAATCATGATGAAAATTCCAAATATGAAGAGGATGATTATCATCATCATCATTTCCGTTATCATCATCATAAAAAACATCATCACGGTCATTGTCATCTAGTTCATCATCATCATCATTAAAGCATATGGTATATGTTTACCATTTAAAGCATGCAAACAAGTGGGATATGATTACAATTTTAAGCATGCATAACTTATGACTATGATTGAGCACATTTTAATCTTGGAGCTTGTAGTGAAATTGGGTTTATTTACCTCTACCAACACTTTCTTATAATGATCATCATCATCATTCATGTACTTCTCATTGTCATTGTAATTGTCATTGTCATCATTACTATCATCATCACCATCATTATCACATAATCACATCATTGTCAACTTCATCATCATTGCCATCATATTCATCATCATTATCTATATCATCATTCATCTCATCATCATCATGATCATCATCTTCATCATTGTCATTGTCATCATGAACAAAAACATAGTCATCATCATCATCATATAATTACATAAGTGTGACTTCTATTATCATCAAATCAATTACATTTATTGTCTCCACTTTAGCACCCCAAATCAATTAAATTTATATTCTCCTTATGCTAGTTTTTATAGTTGCAAAACTAGGTAGTTTATATCATGATGATGTGTTATACCAAAATCATGTCACCATCATGTGATAAGACCTTTGACATACCTTCTTGCCCTAAAATCCCAGCTTCTGGAGTGAAGACTAAATGGTTTCTTGTCAGTCTATCATACAAATTCCCAACACCACTCATTGTCCCTTATCCAGGAGCGGTACCCCTACTCGCACCGCTTTTCATCGGTTGTCCACAAGCGGTGCCACCGCCTGTCACCCTTGGTCCATAGGCAATTATTACCAGAACCACTCTATCAAAGAAGGAGAAACACAGTACCCTGGGTAAAAGGGTAAAAACAAAAGCTTCTCGAGGCTTCTATATGATAAGCCTCAAGATCTCTCTTATCCCTACTATTGTGGGTTGGTTGAGCTCGAGATCCCTCATCCTAGGATCTTAAAGGCCACCTCACCCACTAATTTCTCAACCATCTCTATCCATTAAAGCCCTATATATATGAGCTCATAGCCATGGTTGACGGGGGGAACATTGAAGGTATTGTTATGCTGTTGGACTGATTCTTGGCCCAATATCATTTGGAGAGAGCATAGACGACTAGAGTCGGAGCTTTTCGGTATGAAGAGATGGTTTCATGGAGATGCATGTCAACACTAAGGATTGGCTGTAAACTTATTCATATTTCTAATGCAAGTTGATTTTATGTCCCATATATATTGTTGATGTTTGATTTTAGATATATATTGCTAGATTCCTTAGTCACTAGCATAGATTAGTAGATCATATTTTGGTTGCTTTGATCTGTTTCATGTTGAACTCTTTTGCAGGTACACAGCTGAACTATCAAGGCTCTGAATTCCAGATATCTACAGCATCTAGGTGGAGTTATCAATCTCTGTGATCTATTTGTTCTGGATCTGAACCATTCAGACTAGCGAAACACCTTGTTTTCCACAGGAGGTGAAATATTCTGATCAACAAATCTAGCAACTCTGCTGGGGAGTAGTTGTATTTAGTTGTTATGATCGTCCTCAGTTTTCAACTCTTGTCCAAATCTAGGCTCCATTTTCTTCAACTCTTTACAGTCATATCTACTTTCTTATTTGTATTATTCGAGTTTGAAATTTCTAGATCTGTTTCGATCTGTGTTATTTCGATTTTTTATGCTCTGTTACCATATTCAATTCGACAGTATCCATCTTGATCTGGTCTTTTTTTTATCTAATCCATTGTTCTCTTTTTGTTTTGGCCATCTATAGGGAACTGCGGCAATTCTTTGTGCGAGGAGCGATGCCACCGCCTAAACATAGTGGACAGTAAGCGGTGCCACCACCTATATCTGGTTAGCGAAGAGTAGTTCTGCTTTGGAAATGCTCTTACAACACCTACAAAGCGTGGTACCATGTAGGCATTAGTCCAAAACCCATTTTTTCCTCATTTTTCTTCGTAAAAATTTGGAGTTTTGATTGCTTTCAGTTCTATTATCAGGCTTGTGTTATTGAATCTGATGCGTGTAGCTTCCTGCTTTGATGGTTTAAGATTGATTTTTAGTGGAATTTCAAAATTTGTTTAGTCTTTTTTATTGTTCATCCGCTTCTTACTCATTGGTTGTGTTTAAAGAACGATTTCTTGTTTTCTAAAAGTCAGGGTTCCCATTGAATTCTCTTTTCATTGCATGTACTGAACGAAGAACATTAGATTAGATTCTAAACTTCATTTCTTACTTGCATAGTAAACTTGTTTTTCTTCCCTTCAAAAAAGAAAAGTTTTGCTTGAGATTAGGACATCATATTTGAGCATTGGATTCGGGTTTTTTGATTGGCTTCATAAGCTTTCAGGACCTTTACGATATTTTGTCTCTCATCCATATAGGACTATATTGATCAAAATAAAAAATAAAAATGGTACTTTTAAGTTAGATTTGCTGATGTTTTTAAGAAATTTGAAAAGTTAGAGTGCATTGGCATATAGGTGTGCTTGGTTTTGTTCTTTTAGGAAAATAGATTCTCACCCTTCCCATTTACTTTCGGAAAGAAGAATTTTGTTTGTAGAAGTACTTTCTTGTCTTTGATTTGATGTTCATGACTATTTATTGGTATGACTTTTCGTCTTGAAACAAAAAGAAAAAACACTCTCTTCCCTCCCATATGTAGGCATATTGAATGGTAAAGTGAATATTTGCACAAGCATGCTGCATGGTTTTACTTTTCTGTCAGAACATCATGCATTCACCTAAGTGTACAAGTTAAAATCAACAGGAGTTGTAGGTTAAAATTTACGTAGTAACTTGAGTGATAGGTTAGAGACATGTTCGAGCATCGTAAAACGTAGGAGCTGTCAATATTTGTTAGCATTACATTCCGGGGCTCGCGTGGTTTTTCCTATGGAAATTAAGTCCAGCAATAGATTAATTTTACTCACAACAATTATCAATTGATCATGCAAAATTGCTAACAAGAGTGACTGAATATGGAGCTATAACACTAAATTGTATTAACTGAGTGTACAATAGCCAACCCTGTAATAACATAGGTTGCTGAATAAATAGAATACATCAAGAAATCGAATGCATGAGGAGGCATCCAAATCTAGCATAAAGCAGGCTTACCAAAAATAAGCAAATCCCCCATAGGTGTAAAAAGTTGATCACAAATCTGTCATGGAGCTTACAAATTGGAGAAAAGGCATAGGCAAGCTAAAGAGTGGTGGAATGGCAGCTCATACATGCTTTCACATGGAGAAAAGAGGGGAGGATGTGGAGGACAAAAAACAAGGCAACCTCACCTAGTCTAGCTTTTCCTTTTGCCTTAAAACACTGAAAAAGCAGGCAATAAAGCAGAAAAAGCAGAAGGGTGCCTACGAGGCCAGAATAAAGTAGAATTGATTCCTTTAGCTCTCCCATGTGCTACATGAGTTAAATAGGGCAAGTTTGACCTCTATGGATAGGAAAATAACAACTTGCACAAGGTGGGACACATGAACTAGGAAAATAAGACAAAAATAATGGAATTAATGTCTAAGTGGGTAAACTATGGGTTGATTATTCTAACACCCCCCCTTAAGCCTGAATTATGAGTAATATATCAGAAAAATATAGGGCCTAGCAACAAGGCTTAGTCACCCCTTACATATTGCATGTCCATTTAAACAAGGAAAGAGGCAAAACCAACTTGGGAAAATCCTCCCTTAAACATGGACTGTAAAACAAAATTGTAGAATCTTGTCTCCACTCATGCTTTTATAGCATGATCAGCACTCCCCAGCAGTGATTTGAGATTGCTGAAGGTCTTCTCACAAAATGCTTTCGTGAAGATATCAGCTACTGGTTTTGAAGATGAACAGAAGAGTAGGTGAATGGTGCCATCATGCACACTCTCTCTGATGTAGTGCATGTGAATCTCAATGTGTCTAGTTCTCTGCTTCTGAACTGGATATTTGCGGATTTGAATGGTACTCTGATTATCACAGTAGATGGTAGTTGAGTACTCAGGTTCGAATCCACACTCTCCAAGTAAACCCTGCAACCATAAACATTGATTTGATGCATTAACAACTCCTTTGTACTCTGCTTCTATAGATAAGAGTGCAATGGCACTATGTTTCTTGCTTGACCAGCTGATTGGCCCTTCTGCAAGTATGAACACATATCCTGATGTGGAATTTATGTCTATGCTATCACCTGCCCAATCACTGTCATTAAATCCAATCAACTCAAGATCAGATTTTGCTTTATAGAAGATCCCATGTGTCCTTGTTCCCTGAACAAAGTTAAGGATCTTTTTGGCTGCTTTCCAATGGATCTCATGAGGCTGATCCATGTATCTAGAAGCCACACTTACTACATAACAAAGATCAGGTCTAGTATGTGTCAGATACAATAAAAATCCAATCAATTGCCTATACAGTGTATTGTTTACCATAGGTGGAGAATCATCTTCTTCCAGCTTCACTCCTGAAAGGAAAGGAGTTTTGCTTGCTTTGTAATCTTGCATTCTGAATTTGTTCAACAAGTCCAAGGCATATTTGGACTGGTGCACCTTTATTCTATCTTTGGTTTGAGATATCTCAAGCCCCAAAAATTGACTTAAGAGCCCCAAATCTGTCATGGAGAAGGCTTGGTTCATAGCTCTTTTTAAGGAAGCAATCTCAGCTTGTGAGCTTCCTGTAATGAGCAGGTCATCAAAATATAACAGAATGATCATTAATGAACCATTAACTACCTTCAAATAGACATTTAGATCTGATTTTCACCAAACAAAATTTAGTGATAGCAAAAGGCTATTGATCTTGGCATACCAAGCCCTGGGGGCTTGCTTTAGCCCATACAATGACTTTCTCAACCTGCACACAAGAGAAGGGTTAGTAGAAAAACCTTGATGCTGCTACATATATATCTCCTCAGTGAGATCTCCATTTAGGAAGGCACATTTTACATCCATGTGATGTACCTCCCATTGCCTTGAGGCTGCAATGGCTAGAGCTAGCCTGATGGAATCCATCTTTGCCACTGGGGAAAAGGTCTCATTGTAATATATGCCATGAACCTGTGAGTAGCCTTTGGCTACCAATATAGCCTTGTACTTCAGTGGTAAACCATCAGCAGCAAATTTGGTCTTATAGACACACTTACATTGGACTAACTTTCTTCCTGGAGGAAGATCCACTAGTTCCCATGTGTTGCTCTTCTAGAGTGAGCTGAACTCCTCCTTCATGGCAGCTTGCCACTTTGGATCTCCTGTTGCTTCTTCATATGTTTGAGGATCAGAATCCACCATCAAATAGCATTTTTCAACAAACATATGATCCTTCATGCACAGACCACTGTCAAATTGAGATCTAGTCCTCCTTGGGTCATTGGGATCTCTAGCTAGCTCACCTGCTGCATGTAGTGTCTTGGCTGCCCATTTTCACCTTGTGGGGCTTTTTGGGTCTGCAATAAACTCATCTCCATCAGAAAAATCAGAATCATCATGTTCAACAAACTCTTTACTTACTTCTTTAGGTTCAAGTGGTGAAGAGGCTTCACTAACTTCCACTGCTGCAAGGGATTCTTCTTCAAAATGAACACACCTTTCAATGAAGGCTTTGTTTGTGCTCAAATTTATCAACTTGTACCCTTTTGAATATTCAGATTATACAACAAAAATACACTCTTGGCTTTGGGGCCGCAAATCCTTCCTCTTCTCTGTTGGAATCCTAGCCCAAGCCTTTGAGCCAAAAATCCTGAAATGGGTCACATCTGGCTTGTGCCCACTCCATGCTTCGAAGGGAGTCATACCATCAAGCTCTTTTTGAGGCACCCTATTCTAGATATAGGTTGCACAGTTGATAACTTTGGCCCAGTACTTTGGTGGCAAAGTTTTGGCCTCCATCATGCATGTTTCCATCTCTTTCAGTGATCTGTTCTTTCTCTCAGCAACACCATTTTGTTGTGGTGTGTAAGGGATAGAATGATGCATCTGCACAATAGTTAATAAACTTAGACTTGACATACTCACCACCATTGTCAGATCTGAGGACCTTGAGTTTCCTTCCAGACTGGTTCTCAACCAAAGACTTAAAGACTTTGAATAGGCCAAAAACTTCAGACTTGTGTTTCAAGAAGTAAACCCAGCAATACCTGGAAAAGTCATCAATAAAGGTCAATGCATATTTGGCATGACTCATGGAAATATGAGGGAATGGACCAGCAACATCACTATGAATTAGCTCGAGGGGTGCAGAGGTTCTCTCATGACTAGCTCTCCCAAATTTGTGCTTTTGGTGTTTTCCTAGGATACAACCTTGGCATACTCCTTTGGAAAATTTTATCTTGGGCAACCCTATGACCATATATTTCTCACTAAGATCAAATAGATACTTGTAGTTTAGATGGCCAAATATTTCATGCCATAGCTTGCTATCTTCATTGGCATGAATCAGAATAGCAGAGGGGTTTGAGTAAGGTAGGAAGTGTGAGAACATGTATACCTTTCGAGCATGATTTGCAACTCCTTTTGCAATGACTCTACCACTTGAGATCTCTGTGATCTCAACTTCATCAGGGGAGAATATGACTTTCTTAGGAGACCCAGTGTGGGTCATCTGGTACACTAACAGGAGGTTGGAGGCGAGACCAGGGACATACAGCACATTGCTGAACTGACCATGATCAATATCTATCCTTCCTTTGCCCATAATTTCAGTGAGAGAGTCATCTCCCAGTACAATAGATGGTCCTTTCGACTTGTCCAGTGAGGAGAAGGCCTCCTTAGTCGAAACCATTTGTCTTGAAGCTCAAGAATCAATGATAAAACTGGGTGAACTTGATGTGCCACCAACCAATGCATCAACTCTCTCTCTGTCATCTGAACTTGATCCTCCTTCTCTCTTCTTTGAGCTTTCTGGAAGGGAGATGCCATTCTTCTCCAGGAGTTGGGTCAGCATATCAATCTACTTTTTCATACAAGATCTTTCAGTGTGATTGCCCTTATTGTAGTATGCGCACTTGTTCATTTCACCTTTGTTTTTCTTATTCTGGTTATTCTTCTTAGGACCTTGTAGATCCTCCGGAGACTATTTCTTGTCTCTCTTTTGCTCAGGTGACTTTTTGGCTTTCTTTTTGCTTGTTGAATCCACCTTTGAATCTCCAACAATCAAATCTTGATCTTTAGATGGTTTGATGGTGCCCATCATCACCAGCTTGTCTTGTTCTTGTGTGAGAGATTCCATGAAATCTGCAAGGCTAGGCATATTCTAGGTTCGAGCTGTCAGTTTTGTGGCATAGAAGGTCGAAACAAAGACTGAGTAGTCAGGTCCTAGCTTCGAGAGGATGGCCAATATGAACTGATCATCTTTCTTTTCGATACCACACTGCTTCAGCTGCAAAACTAGTGCTTTGAACTTGGAGAAATATAGCTACAGGGATTCAAAGCTACTGGGCCTCAGAGAAATCAGCTCATTCTTGATCTGATGTCCCCTCATGTCATCTTTCTTTCCAAAAATATGAGCAAGCTTCTCCCATACTTGATCCGGTGATGTCAATCCATCGAGATGGAAAAGGAGGTCTCTGGAAATACTCAAACACAGGAGGCCATAAGCCTCATCCCTCGTGTTGTGCCATTTGATCTTCTCTGCAGCTGCATTGGGCTCTGCTTCTGTTGCCATAGTCACCCTGTAGAGGCCTTTCGATCTCAACAGGATCTCCATCTCTACTTTCCATTCAAAGAAATTGAAAGGAGTCAAGATAGTTTTCTGTGAATCCATAGCTTTAGAAAATCTGTCCCAGCTGTCAGTAGAAGGCTCTCAGTCTTGATGTCAAAACTGCAAAACAATTTTTGAAGGGGAGAAACAACCTACAATGGCTTTGATACCATGTGGAAATTAAGGCCAGAAATAGATTAATTTTACTCACAACAATTATCAATTGATCATGCAAAATTGCGAACAAG
>LPNX011188741.1:0-13982 GCA_001517045.1 Pseudotsuga menziesii | reverse complement strand
AAATTGTATGGCTTATAGATAATATTTCTAGAGTTATTAATAGGTAAAATAATCTTGATTTCCCTATTTTTGTACACAATAAATGATTATTAACATCGTATAGACAAAGAATTTACAGTAACAATATAAAAAAGAATACCAACTCATACTTGTAAAATTCGAAGTTTATAATGCCTTTGGAAATAACATCTAATTCTACATTGTAACTAGTAGCACTAAAATAGTAACTACTAGCACTATGATGATTTTTCTTGGAATCCATCTACGTAATATTTGATTATTTTAATTTAAATTTATTTCTAACATAGGTTTACTATCGGTATCAAGACTTATATTTATTTTACAGAAATAAAGCTAATAAGGAAGCCTTTCACTTCTACTTAGTGTATCTGTGATTTTCGCTTGAAGTATGATTTTTTTTTTTTATATATGTACATGGATATGATCGTTTTACAGGGCTTGATAAATATGAGATATCTTCCTTCCAATCCCTATTTGCATAAACAAATAATGGACTAGAAAAAAAATCAAAGCAAAGATTCATTTGAAGGCATCTTTTAAGAACTTGAATCGTCACATAGAGTCTTATCCATATCCATGGAATCATGGTTAAAGTATTCAAAGATAAGTAAATAGAAACCATAGCCATACATGTCTGTAACTCAAATCCATTCATAATTGGCTTTGAAGGAGCCTTACAGAAATGTAACTCTAATTCATTCGTGGAGTTTTTTGAATGGATTAAATCCTATCGGAGACTTGTTTTCCTTTATCCATCAAGCTCTTCCTAGAATGCTATGGATTAGACTTGAGATAAAGAGTGATGGATTAATAATGCTCAATTAATTTACAGAAAGGAATGTTTCTAATGCTTCAAGGAAAGGATTTCAAAGGGATTGATTTCATTCATATCGAATAATTGTATGAGAGGGTTTTAAAGGGATCGATTCATATAAGATATCTTCTTTCCAATGTCAATTTGCATCAAAACATAACGAATGAGAAAGAAAAGGAAAATATCCCACATAAAAAAAACCCAAAACCATACATAGGTGGGAAACACATTCATTTGAGGATGTTTCTGAATGGAATTAATCATTCTGTAGAGCCTTCTCCATGGCTATGGCATCATTGTTAAAATATTCAGAGAAGTAAAGAAAACCCATAGCCATACATGCCTTTGAGTCAAATTCATTCATGAAGGGATTTGAAGGATCCATACATACATGTAACTCAAATTCGTTCATGGAGGACTTTCAAGGGCTTAAATAATACCAGAGGCTCGCCTTCCTTGCTCCGTCAAGCTCCTCCTGTCAATGGTGGTTTGCAATAAAATTGAGATGTGAGATAAAAAGGAAGCTATGAATGATATTTGAGATAAAATTGATGGATTAATAATGATGAAATAATTTATAGAAATGAATGTTTCTAATGTTTCAAGGGAAAGGTCTCAAAGGGCTCAATGACATTGATATGGAAGAATTGTCTTTGTTCCTTCTCTATATTTGCATCCAAACAGAAATGAGATAACATAAAATAATTTCGATCTGAATAGAACATATCTAAACATAAAATAATTATAAGCAAATTGATAGAATGAAAGAAAATATATGTGTGATATTTTATACAACAAGAGATTACAATTTTTGAATGTACTAAGGATCAAAACTAGGGATTCCTAGAATAGTAGACAAAATAACAATAACATGTACTTTTGAGTTGTTCAACTAAGCTTCTCTTGAAGTTGTTTTCTACAAAAAGCAATCCAATCCAAACCAATTTTTTCCATGACATGAGACATGCAAACACAAACTCTATGTGTCTCATACCCTACTCTAGGCTAGCCTAGCCTATCCTAAGCTCACCTAGACTAATCTAGCCTACTCTCTCCTATCTGATCCCATCCTACACTATCCTAGCATAGTGTACTTTACCATATCTTAGCCTAGCATAATGTGAGGACCCTGCAACAAACAAGTAATCGAAACACACGATATAGCAGCAGAACTCAAAATCACTTTTATATTAATCGCAAGCCACTTCGAGGGGGCAACCTCCTTTGAGCAAGCTCAATACAAAATAACTTCACCGTCCTTCCTTGGCCTCAAGACACACTTATATACTAAAAATAGGTGCCAATACCAGGTGTCAAAACCATGGGCCAATATAAACTATGGGTGCCAATACTATGGGTGAAAACCATGGGCCAATATAAACTATGGATCAACAAATACTATAGGCAGCTTACAAAGCATATGCGCCTCACAACAATAACACAAGCTATGGATCAACAATTACTATGGGATGACTTACAAAGCATATGCGTCCAACAACAATATACTAACATAGTAAAGAGAAGGATTGGCATGGGTTCCTAACATCATGGATCAACAAATACTACAGGCAGCTTACAAAGCATATGCGCTTCACAACAATAACACAAGCTATGGATCAACAATTACTATTGGATGACTTACAAAGCATATGCGTCCAAAAACAATATACTAACATAGTAAAGAGAAGGATTGACATGGATTCCTAACATCCCCTCCCCCTTAGAAAAAGCTTTGTCCTCAAAGCTTTAGATGTGGAAATTGTCGCTAAATCTGAAGGAGTGGTTCCCATGTAGCATCCTCGGGCTGCATTCCATGCCATTGAATTAAGACCTCTATGATAGAGCGAGAGCGAAGCTGACAAGTGCGATTATTGAGGACAGCCTCCGGCTCCAAAAATATGGATCCTTCATTATCCAGTTCTTGTAAAATAGTTTGGCCTTGGATGTCGGTGCCAAGAACTTTCTTCAGACAAGAGACATGAAATACTAGATGAATGCGGGAAGAAGGCAGAAGTTCCAATTTATAAGCAACAGACCCAATCTTCTGAAGAATCCTATATGGCCCATAGAACTTTGGAGCGATCTTATGATGCCCTTTGAGTTTTAGTGAGGATTGTTTGTAAGGTTGGAGACGAAGAAAAACCATATCACCAACTTCAAAAGTGTGCTCAGAACGATGCTGATCAGCTTGTTGCTTCATGTGATTTCTTGCCATGTGAAGGTTTTCGCGCAAAATGCGAAGAACCTCATCGCGGTTTCGAAGGACCGCGTCAACTGCTTGAACTGGAGAACTGCTGGGGGTGTAAGGAAGAAGAACTGGCAGTTCCTGACCATAAAATGCTTCATATGGAGTCATTTTAGAGGTAGTGTGGTAAGAGGTATTGTACCACCATTCAGCAAGAGGGATCCACTTTTCCCACTGATGTTGTTGCTCAGAGGAGAAGCAACGAAGATAAGTTTCCAAGAATTTATTAATAATTTCAGTCTGACCATCCGTTTGGGGCTGATAAGCGGAACTCATCTTCAGTGTGGTGCCAGTGTGGTGAAAGAGTTCTGTCAAAAAATGACTGGTGAAAGTCGCATCACGATCTGAGACAATGGAAGAAGGCATTCCATGAAGACGAAATATCTGGTCCATAAAAATTTGAGCAATGGAAGAGGCTGTATAGGGATGGCTGAGAGCACAAAAATGACTATATTTGGAGAGGCAATCAACCACAACCAAAATCATAGTCTTCGCTCTATATTTAGGGAGCCCTTCAATGAAATTAATAGAAATATCGGTCCATATCTGGGTAGGTATGGGCAAGGGCTCGAGCAATCCCAGAAGGGGTGTTGTTTCACCCTTATTGCACTGGCAGGTATCACATTCAGCCATTATGTATTGAATTTTCCTTTTCATGCCCTGCCAAAAGAAGTTGCGTCGTTCCTGTTCATACGTTTTGAGAAAACCAAAGTGCCCCACTGACGAAGAAGCATGGAGTTCATAGAAGATAGCTTGTTAAAGAGCTGTGTTCTGGGGAAGCACTAGATGACCCTTGTATCTCAGTGAAGCACCATCCCAAGAGTAATGTGGGACAACAGAAGGGTTGTTGTCCAAGCATTGGATGATGTGAGATAATGAAGAGTCATTGACATAACCCTGTTGAACCGATTGCAACCAATTTGGAACAGGCATAGAAATAGAGAAAAGAGAACCTTGGTCATCAAATGTGCGAGAAAGGGCATCCACCATAATATTGTCCTTACCCTTCTTATAAGTGATCTCATAGTCATAACCCATGAGTTTGCTAACCCATTTCTGTTGTGCTAGGGAGGATACACGCTGTTCTAGGAAATATTTCAGACTCTGGTGATCAGTCTTGATGCAGAAATGATTCCCTAAGAGGTAGGGTCGCCACTTTTGTACTGCATGCAAAATAGCCATCATTGCCTTCTCATATGTAGAGGAAGCTAAATTATTACCGGAAAGGGCTTTGCTGGTGAATGCAATGGGGTGTTCATCTTGAAGGAGAACAACACCAAGTCCATTTCCACAAGCATCACTCTCAATAGTGAAGGGCTTCGAAAAATCGGGCATAGCTAGAACAGGTGTAGTACACATAGCTTGTTTCAGCTTGTCAAATGCACACTCAGTAACATGTGACCATGTAAAAGCATCCTTTTTCAACAGAGCAGTTAATGGAGCTGCAAGATTCCCATAATCCTTGACAAACTTGCGGTAGTAGCCAGTCAACCCCAAAAAACCATGAAGGCTCTTGAGTGTCTTCGGAGGCGGCCAATTGTTCATGGCAGTGATTTTGGCAGGATCCACACGAACCCCTTGTGCTGAGATAATGTGCCCGAGATACTCAACTTCCTTTTGGACAAAAACACATTTAGACTTTTTGGCATGGAGATGATGGTCAGAGAAAAGTTGCATTACAAGGGCTAGATGCTGGAGATGTTCAGCCCATGTTTTAATGTAGATGAGGATATCATCAAAAAATACCAGAATGAATTTCCGCAAATAGGGTCGGAAGATTTGATTCATCAAGGCCTAGAATGTGGAAGGAGAATTAGTGAGACTAAAGGGCATGACCAAAAACTCATAGTGGCCATCATGTGTGCGGAAAGCTGTTTTAGGGATATCATCCTCATGAACCCGAATTTGATGATACCCAGAGCGAAGATCCAACTTGGATAAAAATTGAGCACCATGAAGCTCATCAAGAAGCTCATCAACAACAGGAATTGGAAACTTATCCTTGATGGTGAGGTGATTAAGTGCTCGGAAGTCAATGTAGAGGCGCCATGACCCATCTTTTTTGTGGACAAGAAGAATTGGTGAAGAAAAGGAACTTGTGCTTGGGCGAATAATACCTTGCTTCAGTAAGTCCCTAACGAGGAGTTCAATCTCTATTTTTTGGTGAAATGGGTAGCGATAGGGCCTGATGTTAGGAGGAATGCTGCCAGGAAGGAGCTGAATATGATGGTCCTCTGGTCGTGAAGGTGGAAGTCCCACTGGCTCAACAAAAACACCGGTATATCGATCCATAATTTGTTGGAGATCCAAAGGAGTAGTGGGGGCCGCTGATGGTTGCATTTGAATGGAATGGAGCTAAGCGATGACACCATGGGAACTCTTCTTAAGGATTTTTTCCATACGATGTGAACTGATGAGGCTGAGAGACCCTGGGTGTAAGCCTTTCAATGTGTGCTTGTGTCCATCGGGGGAGAACTGCATCCAAAGTTCAGCAAAATCCCATAATATGGAGCCAAGTGTGCACATCCATTGAGCGCCCAAAACCACATCACATCCTCCTAAGGTCAAGGCAAACATGTCAGAGTGGATTTTATAATCTCCCATAGAGATATGCACATTACGACACTTCCCTTTGCAAGGTAAGGTGCCCCCATTGGCAACCATGACTTCAAAGTTAGAGCAAGGATGGATAAAACAATCAGCTTGTTTGGTGATCCGAGGGTCAATGAAATTATGAGTGCTACCAGAATCAATGAGCATTGTAAGAGGAAGATTCTTGAAGTAACCATGTACCCGCATTATTTGGGGGACAGTGACTCCAGCTAAAGCATGGAGGGATATCTCGGGCTGGTCATCCTAAGATGGAGGGTCAGTAGGCAGCTCCTGAGTGTCAACCCGATCATCCATTACATCGGAAGCTTCTTCACCAATTTCAGAGGCAGGTGGAGAATCCACATCCAAGAGATAGATCTTTTGTTGAACACATCGATGTCCCCGACTGAATTTTTCATCACAATTATAACAAAGCCCTTTTTCTCTGCGTGCCTGCATCTCTGTTTCAGACAAATGCTTGATTGGAGGTGAGCGAGGAGCTGATGGAATGGGAGGTCGTTGAGAACCCATATTTCGGAAGGGAACAAAAGAGGATTTGGAGCGCTGTTGGGATGCCATCTTGTCTTCTGCCAACTTAGCCAACCCTAGGGATTCCATCATTGTGTTGGGACTGAACATTTTCACCTCAGAGCGAATTGCATCCTTTAGACCACTGATAAAAAAACTCCGGTAGAAGTCATCAGGTAATCCTTCCATGTGATTAGCTAGTTTCTCAAATTCAGTTTGATACTCTTTCACAGTGCGAGTTTGGTGAAGTTTAGTGAGAGCTCCTGTGAAGTCATCAAAAGCACTCAGACCAAATTGGTGCAAAAGGAGCTGGCAAAAAGTAGGCCATTTTGGCTCTTCATGAGCCTTGATGTACCAACAATACCATTGAAGAGCTTCTTGTTCCAAATGAAAGGAAGCAAGCAGAACTTGGTGGACATTAAAAGTATTATGAAGGCTGAAATATTGTTCTGCACGATAGATCCATCTAGGTGGATTAGTACCATTGAAGCGAGGAAAATCTAGCTTCGGACCGTGAAAATTGCTGGAACAAGAGAACCCATTGGTTGATGAAGACTCGAACTGTTGTCTGGTGTTCATAGCTGAATGCTCAAGATGGAGACCGAGAAATTTTTCATCGAGTTCCTGAAGTTTGGCTTGGATGGCTGCAAGTGCTTCCTCCATGATTTTTGCTCCTGTGCGGGTGACAACCATAAGAAGGAGATTTTTCAGGAAGGGATCTACAACGACGTGGAAGTGATCAGCAACAGATGGATCTGCAACGGTGTGGAACTGACCGGCAACAGTTCTGGACAGAGGAAATCTGCAATTGTGCAACTGAAAATAGATATGGACCCCAGGTATGTGTGGCTTACTATCGGTTCAAGGGATTCACTTAGCCACCAATGCTGTCTGACGGCTTGCGTATTGGGGCAGTACCCCTCACTCCACGGCTCAGGTAAAACTGATAACCGCTTGGCCACAAATGACAGCTCTTGGTTTACCTCACCGGTGGGAACTAGTCAATCAGGTAGGGGTCGTTGCCCTTTTCGCTGGAAAGTCCTCTCAATGGGACAGCTACTTTGGGGTTCCTTTGGTTCTCCTAACAATGATTTTTAGGGCTTATGCTCAAGTACTTCCCACCATTAAGCGGATAGGGATTATTCCCAGATCCGAACCTGCAACAGAAAAAAAAAATTGGGCAAAAATTCCACCCAATGTTCAAAAACCTGATCTATATTGCTCACAATCGCTATTATAGCATTTTTATGGAACTGGAACAACCACTCTGCTTCTACCCATGAAATCGAAATAGAAAACTGGGCACTCGGTCAAAATATTTTCTCGTCACAATTTCTGCGGTCGTCACTGAAATTCTGAAAAATTGTTGATTTTAAATCCGCGATATCTCCACTTTTAGAACTCCAAATGAGATGATTTTTTTTTTTAAACTGTGTATTTTTGAAAGATAAATTCATATATGTAATCTGTTTCTTTTGATTTTGTGCATAAAGTTTCAGAAATTGATCTAAAAGTCGCCGCCCAATTTTTCCCTCTTTCTTTTTTTTTGGGGGGGGGAAATAAAAAAAAATTTCCCACTTGTGCCAAGGAAAGTGCTATGATACCAGATGTGAGGACCCTACATAAAACAAGTAATCAAAACACATGATATAGCAGCAGAACTCAAAATAACTTTTATATTAATCGCAAGCCACTTCGAGGGGGCAACCTCCTTTGAGCAAGCTCAATACAAAATAACTTCACCATTCTTCCTTGGCCTCAACACACACTTATATAATAAAAATATGTGCCAATACCATGGGTCAAAACCATGGGCCAATATAAACTATGGGTGCCAATACTATGGGTGAAAACCATGGGCCAATATAAACTATGTATCAACAAATACTACAGGCGGATTACAAAGCATATGTGCCTCACAACAATAACACAAGCTATGGATCAACAATTACTATGGGACAACTTACAAAGCATATGCGTCCAACAACAATATACTAACATAGTAAGGAGAAGGATTGACATGGGTTCCTAACATCATGGATCAACAAATACTACAGGCGGCTTACAAAGCATATGCGCCTCACAACAATAACACAAGCTATGGATCAACAATTACGATGGGATGACTTACAAAGAATATGCATCCAACAACAATATACTAACATAGTAAAGAGAAGGATTAACATGGGTTCCTAACACATAACCAATTCTATGCTATCCTAGACTATCCATTCCTATCCTACTCTACCCTATCCTATCGTACTATAGCCTAGCGTATCCTATCCTACTCTAGCCTAACATACCATACCGAACTATAGCCTATCCTACTCTAGTCTAGATTACTCTAGCCTATCCTGATCTACTATAGCTTACTCTATCTTATTCTACCCTAATCTATCCTAGCCTAGTATAGCCTATCGTGTCCTATTCTACCCTATCCTATCCTAGCCTACTTTAGCCTACCGTGGACTACTCTAGCAAAGCTTAGCCTTGCCTTACCTAGTCTACTCTATCCTATCCTATCCTATCCTATCATAACCTATCATGGCCTAACACATCCTTGTCTATCCTATCCTACTCTACTGTATACTACTCTACTCTAGCCTAATCTACTCTTACCTAGCTATCCTACTCTAGCCTAGCCTATTCTAGCATATCCTAGCCTACTTTAGATTACTCTAGCATACTCTAGCCTACTGTAGTATATCCTACTATAGCCTATTATAGAATAGGCTATCCTAGCCTAACATCATCTAACCTACCCTATCCTAGCCTAGTCTATTGTATCCTATCCTAGCTTGGCCAACTCTAACCTAGCCTAACCTAGCCTAAAATATACTAGCTTTTCCTAGACTAGCATACTCTACCCTAGCCTATCCTAGCTTAAGAAAGTCTATACTAGACTACTCTAGCCTAGCATACTCTAGCCTACTCTACTATACTCTACTCTAGAGTAGCCTACTCTAATATAGCTTACTCTATCCCAATCTACTATAGCATAGACTACTTTACAATATCCTGGACTATTCTACCTTAGCCTTTTTTGTCCTAGCCTACCCTACTTTATCCTACTCTCGGCTACTATCATGTACACTAGACTAGCCTAACCTAGCATTGTCTAGCCTAACATATCCTAGGTTAAACTAACCTAGCCTACTCTAGCCTAACCTACACTAGCCTAACCCATCCTACTTTATCATATCCTAACCTAGCCTACCCTATCGTATTTTAGCCTAGCCTAGCTTACTCTACTCTGTCCTAGCCTAACCTACTCTAGCTTTTCCTATCCTACTCTAGCCTACTTTATCCTAGCCTAGCATAGTATACCTTACTCTATCCTACCCTACCCTAACATTCTCTAGCCTTTGCTTGTCTAGGCTATCGTACTCTAGCCTCGCCTCTAGCCTAGCCTAATATAACATGTGACTAGTCGATCCTACCCAACTCTAGCCTACCCTACTCTAGCCTAGCATACTCTAGTGTATCCTACTCCACTCTACACAAGCATTTCCTAATCTAACATAGCCTGCTTTAGCCTAATGTAGTCTAGGCTATCTTATCCTACTCTAGGCTAGCATATTCTATCAAATTATAGCCTAACTTATCCTTCTTAAGCCTAACCATTGCTACATACACATCTCTAGGCTAACCTACTCTAGCCTATACTACTCTATTGTATTCTAGCTGATTGTTTCCTACTCTACCCTATCCTAGCCTATCCTACTCTAGGCTAGCCTATTCTAGCATAGCCTAACCTACTTTTCCCTACTCTCGCCTACTCTAGCCTAGCATAGCTTATCCTAGCCTATATGAATTAGTGCACCCTAATGTATCCTACTCTAATGAAGCTAATATTCCCTTAGCGTACTCTAGCCTAGCCTACCTTAGCCTATATATCTAATTCTATCACCATACCTTACCCTATCTAATAAACTTAACCCACCCTACCTTGGTGTTGAGTCTAACCTAGTTTACACAATCTACTTGAACTTAATCTACATATATATTCATCTAACCTAATCTAGTAAAACTAGCAAACCTTATCCTAGTCTAACCTTAAGATAATATCCTTAAGCAATGTTATGTTTATATGAATAAGTTTAAACATAGATCTTAACCATAATCCTAACTGTAAACAAATCAGTTACAGTATAACAATACGATATATATAATTTAATGAAAATCCATTTTTTATTTCCAAATACCAAAGAGCTCATCCATTATGCCATATTAAATCAAATTACATAATTCTACTAAGGTAAAGCCCACATAGAAAATAACTAGCAATAATAGTAAATTTATAAATAAAAGATAGAAAATAAATTATATAGTGAGTTTTTATTTACAAATATTCAAGTTAGAATATAATATATTTATATAAATATTTATCCTAGAATAAATGTTTTTTTTTAATGTACCATATACAAATTTTCCTTTTATTTAATTAATTCAAAACAAAAGTAATAAAACTTACTTACTATTAATTAAAATAAAATTAATAAATATTTCATTCGACATATAGGATGAGAAAAAGTAATAACAAAATTCAAAGATGTGAAAGATACGTTAAATAAGTTAGATATTAAACAAAGATGGCCCAGTTATAAATTAAGGAGAAATACGGGATAACTCTTGTTAACTATTAGGGATCGATCTTTCTCTTCTTGTGCTTCTATCTAACTATCTACTTCTTTTTCTAGATGAAAGAAAACAATTCAAGGTATTTTTGTTTTGATGTGCATGATACAATAAAATGTATGGATTTTTCTCGCTTGCTGGTTATCCTAGTGTGTTATCCATTCTAGATACACCGTTACCAGTTCGACATGCACAGGAAGTAGCAGATCTGGGTCTCTTTATATATATCCATGAGAGTCTCGACTTGTCTTCCTAGTCCTTGGGACGGACATTAGAGTGACATGCTGTCTATAACAGATGCAACCAATATACGATCTGGACATTCAGTTTGTAGCACTATAGGACGTTTGGTTTGGCCCTAACTCTAACGGCTTTTTAAGCCTTGCAGGGCTGCGTACTACCTACGATGGATTTGTGTTGTTGGTTACTCTTTCTTCAGAAGTACTGGTTGCGAGATGATAGAGATAGAATGCTCACGCGTCCTTTCCCTATGAAGGGCAAGACCTACCAGACCTATCAATATGGGAAAATACGCAATTAAGGAAAAATACGGGATAACTCCTATTAACTATTAGGCTAGGATACTATTTATGTGCGCATGTTTCATTAGTTTACTCAATTAGAAACAAAGATTTTAAAATGGAATATTTGAAAAGAGAACATAAGAAAAAATATTGCACATCATAGAGATGCAAACCACAATTTAAGACTCCAACTTTATAATGGAACTACGTCTCGGGGTCCACTTCCAATGAGACTATTTCTATTAATTCTTCAAATGTTCAAAAATTATATCAATTTAGAGGATTCTCTCCAATTATATTTATTAGTTGAAGTAACATATGGCACTAGTGCGATCTTTCACTTTGCCAAAGACCTCCCCTAGCACGCAGTATGAGAAAATCTATCTCTTCTGATATTTGGATCCACCTCGAAATTGTTATTTTCCTTCATTGCATTGGAAATCATCCACAATGAATATCAATTTCACTCCTTGTTCATTATTAATTTTCAACTTCTGAGCCTAAACTTCTCTGTCCTAGAATGTGCCCAAAGTCTAGCTTAAATAACATATCTGAGTTTGTTTTTAGGGCCGCAAGTTGCAATCCCAAATTGGGTATTAATCTGATTTCCAAATTAAATTATAGTTCAATATAAACAAAAAGATTAAAGGAATTGGTGTAGTGAAAAAATTTGCTGATCAGATAGCAGAAAACCCAAATAAAATTCATAGTTGTTTGTTAGTATTTGCTATCAATTTTATTTGTAATGTTGAATTGTATCCTCTTCCATGATATCGAATTTTCCAATCTTAACGTTACTAATAAATATTTCTCAATCCTGACGTGGAAACCCTATATTTTCCAATCCGAACATTGCAAGTCATAAATAGACACTGTCTAAAAAACAATAAAGACAACCATTCCAATTTTCCTTTACCAACTTCAGAACTGAGAGGTCAAAATTCGCCTAATAACATTAACAATGATTCTCTTAACTTTTTGATCATGATGTTGGAAGTAGAAAGTTGGCAATACACTCTTATCACATACAACTTTCCTTGTCAATATATTTCTCATCCGGCTTGCCCTTTGTGGTCTGCAATAGTTGTTTTTGTTTAAACACTGTGACTTCGAGTTGTTTCAAAGGTTTTCTCTTAGTGTTTAATCGCTCCATGTATTCCATTTATTCTCTGCACAACCTCATCCATCATTTTCTTCATCATGTGGTTAAGTGGAGACTGGCTTTTCCTGTCTCTAATCTCAGGTAGAGGGTTTCCAAGTCTCCAAGGGTTATTAACCCGTATTAAGATATTCTTAGAGTCTTAAATATACAATTTGTTAATGAGGTTCATAGTTTTGAAACATAGCTAACTCAGTTGATTCTTGTTTGCAGGAAGAAAGGGAAAGCCACGAAGAGCCAGTTGTTATCCCTCTATGTGATTAGTGGAGGTGAGCTTCTTTATACCTATATATTTTAAAAGAACTACATTTCATAATTAAATGAATTTATCGTGACTTCAAACTCATGTTTGACAATTGAACCCATGGTGCAATGAAAAGGGTACATGAAGCTTTGGATAAGATTTGCATTACTCTTATCATCCAATCTTACATTCAATGTAACTTTACACACAAAGTGGTTTTAAGAGATGTTATAGTTTATTAAGGAACTTATTACATAGCTTAAAACAGTTAAAATGTAGGTGGATGCAAGTGATTGACGCACAAGCTCGGTGACAAGGGAAACTTGGTTACTTCCTCTCAAGATTCATTCTTCTCTGTCATGAGGCGAGGGATTCTACCCTAAAATCTGTTAAAAGGAATAATTTATTAATTAGGTGATTGTGATTGATATTAACGCCCGTAGGTCCATGTGTACCAGATCCTTCATTGTACACTTGGATCAACAATGAGTACCAGGTATGCCTCACTTGAATGTATACGGTAGGAAGAGATCCATGGAAACTCTTGTTTCAGAGTATTTGCGAACGAAAAGGGATTTACAACTTCTCCTGAATTTTAAGATAAGTTGGATTTTTAAATATCAATTGTTGGGTTCGTACATCGATTTGAGAATTCATGGCGATTTGGTAAATGACTATAGAGTGCTTTAAAAATTGGCAGAAGACAATCGTAGAATTTTTAATTGGTTGTTATAAATATTTGAATGTGAATCATTTTGGTGGATAGTAAGTTCTTAAATATTGTTTGATTTGGTTTTTACTCTAATTGGTTTTCTTAGATATTTAGTTGGATGGTTGTTCAATTGTATATTGATATCATGGTTATGTTTTAATTAAATATTTATCCTAGATCTTTCTATTTGTGGGTTTGGAAGACCTAAACATGAATTGTTAAAATGTATGTTGATTATTTTTAAAACATAATTGAAGTGTGTATATAAGCCTTCTATTCATAGAGAATATGTTTGGTTTACCTAGATATATTTGGTGATTTTGCTTGGAATCTCTCTATGTCATATTTGATTTTTTAACTTAAATGTTTGTTTAAACATAGTTTTACTATGAGAATCAATTATTATGTTTATTTTTACAGAAATAAAGCTCTAAAGAAGTCTTTGGGTTCTACTTAGCGTATGTGTTATTTTTTCTTGAAGTATGAAAATTTTATATATATATAT
>LPNX011188709.1:307673-353235 GCA_001517045.1 Pseudotsuga menziesii | reverse complement strand
AGCGACGGCGCTTTCCATTTTAAATAATTAACCAATTAAGTGTATTTTATTAAATGATTGAGCAATTTATGCGCCGTCGCTTAAGCGACGCTTAGGAGGATAGCCGTCGCTTAAGCGACGCTTGTGCCCACCATTTCAAAAAAAAAATTATCTTTCTGATTTTTGGTACGGTTAAAAGAAAAAATCCACGCGCCGTCGGAAAAAACCGTCGGATTTTGGATCGAAATGTAGTAGTGTGAACATTCAGGGTGAATGAATTTACTAAAGAGAAATTCAATGGAGGGGAGTCTGGAATGTGTTTGAGGGGATAACTGCTGAGATTGATCTAGCTGCGGCTTTTTAGCTGGAGATCATACTACTGAGAGCAGATTTTTATTACTGAGGTAATTGAACCAGTCATGTGAAAGAGGTTTTACAGTTGCATTCTTGACCCAGTTCTCAGCCAAGAAGACCAGGAACAAGATCAGGGGTCCTAAGGAAGCATTTTTTGAGTGCTCCCCAGGAGATTGGTAGGGAGGAATGGCCTCCTTCAGCTGTTGTCGTCTTGTCCTCAACAGGTTCTATTTTATTTTTACTGTCTTAGTTAAGTAAATCTTAGTTTATCTATTACATGCATGTTAAATGTTTAGGGTTTATGAATGAAAGATAACTGTGAAGTGTTAGATTCAGTAAAATTATAGATTATAGAAGAAATGGGAATAAGTATGTATTTACTGAAGCAGATAGAAATTAAATTTCCAATCTGTGTTTTTCCACACCTGAACTCGGGTCGTACTCTAGCACAGTTGGCTTTCTTAGATAAATGAAATGATTCTTTTATTTGGAATATAAACAGTAGATAGGATTCTTTTATTTGATTATGAACAGTGGATAGAATTTACGTCAAAGTTTATAATTTGTACTAAATATCAGTGTTATGTATTGACTGCTTTAATTTATTGTAACTAACTACATAAAAGAAATAGGTCTAAAAGAAGAAGTAAATATTATAAATATTTCAGTATTAACTAACTGATAAAAATAAAAATATCTAGTTAACATAAGTAAGGTAAGAAAACTAATATTTAGGAAAATATGTAAAAGAAAAGAAACTAGTAAAACTGTTTATAAACATTATCATTACATACTAGTGTGTTACAACCAGAATCAAAGGATTCTTTTATAATCTTTGTTTATTAATTACTGATAGCCAACGAAAACCCTAAGTATTTCTTAACTATATCTTAGAGGTAAGAGACTATAAAATTTATGCAGGATTTTCTATTTTTGTTTTCTTAAAAGTAGTATCAAAACTTTAACTGCAAGTTTATCTCATCATTCTTATTTTCTATTTGAAAAACACAGTCAAAAAATCTATAAGTAGAAACAAGAATTTCATAACACTGTAGGGTTTATATTATTTCCTTTAACTTAGTTCTAGAAATTACCATGATCTTCTAAAACAGAGCTCAAAATAATTTTTAATTTATAGAGTAGTAATGAATAAAATATACAGGTAAATAACGAACAGTTTACACTAGTAATTATAAACCATGTAAATATAAATCTCAAATTCTTAGGCCTGTAAGAATTCAATGGTCGAAACCCTTTCTATTAAGAAAACCAATTACACAAAATTCTTTGTATTAAACTATAACTAGTTTACATTACAGACTGAAAGAGTAAAAACCCCACAAACTTTACATCTAGACGGTTTCACAGTCTTCATTCTTAAACCAAATCTACATAAATATTTAATATTAACAGTAAATTACATTACTGACAGGTTAGGGAAAACCCTTTCCACAGTTTCATTCTCTTAAAGTTCAAATAGAAAAACCGAAGCAATGAGACAAGAAATCACATAAACATCTCTGAGCACAGAGGAGGATTTTATAAACTTCACGAAAGTATCACATCATTAAGCCATAAGGCTGAAAACTTTTTCACCGAAACCACACTTATACCATAGCTTCAAAAGCTTGTGCAACCCAGTGATGTATCGATAGGGTTTAAAAACAAAAACATGGATTATAAACAACAAAGTAAACATCATAACTAGCAGAGAGTTCATAGCTAGGCTTCCAATCACAGGAACCTTCAACCGAACCATTTCGCAAGCAGGGAGAACCAACGATGAGACCAAGGCTTACCGGTTTGAAAGCCCACAGAGGTAAGTGAAGGACGAGCCTGTTTTCCATCCAAGTCTCGAGATTTTAGCGTAGCCTGCAAGTTTAAACCAAATGATATTAAAAACTCAAAGTAATGATTTATTAAAATACTAGAACTTAGTAATTAAATTTACAAAAGGAAGGCAAGTAGAGTTAAGTGTTTACCTGTGAGTAAAAGTAATTGGAGCCGAGAAAGAACAGTCATCGAGAAGCAAGAAAACCCTCATGCCAACCCTGTGACAGAGGCAACAAGGATACAACACTCAAGCTCTACGATGCCAAGGGAAAGAAAGAATAGACACAAGGGTGAAATCCTTTTGCAGGCTTCGAGCCAAGCGAGGAAATTAAAAACCACACACACTGTGTTTCTAAACTCACAAAAGAAATGGAACACACATACCACGAACCCCTTAAACACTTGCACAGTAATGCAGCACAGTATTGCAAACTACAAAACCATCAAACGAAGAAGGAGTAGGCC
This sequence comes from Pseudotsuga menziesii, assembly GCA_001517045.1. Lineage (NCBI taxonomy): Eukaryota > Viridiplantae > Streptophyta > Pinopsida > Pinales > Pinaceae > Pseudotsuga > Pseudotsuga menziesii. The sequence goes on along the minus strand of LPNX011188709.1, from coordinate 350,604 downwards.
TCTCATGGCCGCAAAGAGTTTTCACGGCACAGCTCGTAGGACACAAACCCTCGAAGAAAAATGCAAGAGAGTAGGGTTTCGATGTGTTATAAGTCAACCAGTTCATGGTGGATACTTATACATGTGCCCTTCTAGAAATACCAGCAAGAGTGGGTCATTTTCAATAGTCAAACACTGCACATCGAAAACGAATTATATCATTGCCAATTATTTCAAATAATACCATTGACTATAGTAGAAACGTGCATATCCTTTGCCAATAATACAATTATAAAGAGTCAACCATAATATAACATTACTTATGATTGCCCTTCATGTTTACTTTTCCATCGATCATTTGGATAAATTTATATCATTGCTTACTATGTCAATCATGCTTTTTGATAGACCATGCTTTGGAATTTAGGATACTATAGGAACAACATTTGTAATGTTCTATATTTAGTTCGACCTTATGATAGTAGTTTTTAGTTGGTGAAAATACCTTATGTTATACATAGTATTTTTGTTATGGCCTAGTATTATAAACTGTAACTCGGTATAGTATGATAACATTACAAGAATATTTGCATTATGGTTACAAACCAAATACTATGTACACAGCTTGTCCACTAGCTGTGTAAGAAGATAATCACATTTGTAAACAATTCAAACATGTTGGTATTGTTCACGACTAGTAAAGGAGAAATAGAGTAGGGTTATGTTGTAATTACAATATCTTTCATAAACCAATAGCTCTAAACTTTTCACATAAAACTCGATGCTAATAAATGAAGGAGTCTTCAAGAGACTGAAGACAAACCTCAATGTACGAGTTTCTCTTAACAAAACTAACAACTCATGGTAAACTTTATCTTTCAAAAATATAAGATTATGTCCATACATAAAGAGTAATGCACTTGAGTTTTAAAACATGACAATAGCAACAAGATCATGATACTAAAAAGGTAATCTTATGTCAAGATCATGAGCTCTATGCTCACTATATGAATCTATAACTAACTAGGTATTATAATCCTTACGACAGAAAGAAACCTTGGCAGAACTCATTCTTGTAAAATGGCATTAAGTATGTTAAGAATAATAGCTTTTATGGCTTAAATATAAATACTGACACATATCCAAAATAGTGAAGGAAATTACTTTACCTCATCAGAGTATTGCATTTAATAATCAATTTATCTATTAGCATCTTATCATGCTTAAGAAGTACATATTGGCTTAGTTCAAAATAAACTCCTACTTGATCATACACTTACCTGTTGAACCTGTAAGAACCAGCAATCCTTTTGAGTTAGCACAATCCTAAGTAAGCCCCAAACTTCAAACATGGTTTCTCACCTTCTTGAAAAAAAGTAAATCATCAGTACAACTAACAGCAACTAAATGCAAGTCATTTTTATATAGCTTTTTAGCACCGGAATTGAGCCCAAGGTTGCGGAAGGCTCGCTCCCGGGTAACAGCAGAACCACTTTAGGCTACGCCTCCAGCCTTGCGCAGTCAGAGAGGGATCTCTCGTTGGTCGTTGTAGTACCTCCACATAAGGTTGTCAATATTGTGTGTCACCAAAGTCTACTCCGCATAGTATTTTCAATCAGCATCATCAGGGGGACAGGATCCTGAATGGGGCAAAGTATGTTGAGGAAGGTGCACGGTGGGATCATCGGAGGCAAGGGACCATGGGCAAATGGAGTCGAAACCTGCACAAGAAATGATTACAAATGGAAAGAATAACGAAAGGTAGCAAACAGAGGCAAGATAACTGTTGATTTCCCAATCGGGAGATTTTAGTGGGCGATTGAGAGGACAAGGAGGGACAGTCCATCGCATGGAGCACCGGCGAGATGAATTCCATGCAAATTTAGAAGAACCATTGTTGAATGCCTGAAATAGCAGTTGGAGCATCACAAGTATGAATTTCGAACCACTATACCCTATGTTGCAGACATGAAAAGCAATAAACAAAATGGAGTGGAAACAAGAAACACATTTACACATAAAAAAAATACTTATTGGGAAAAACAACAACACAGGAATCTCCACTGTGAGTAACAGCCTTTCACTGCAATTTATTCATACATAGGTATCAAGCTTTACAAATGGGATCCTTAGCCCGGGATTGTTTCCCAATCCAATTTGCTAACTCCTTTCTCCCTCTATCGCGAGCATTTTTATACAATCCTATTGCTAAGACTACCGAATAAAAAGTTGTTACAAGTCGCCATCAGGCGCTAATAGTGCAAAGAGTGGACTATCACCATGTTTTACAAATAGAAACAAACATTATGGTGCTAGTGGCTTTATTCATCCTGGCTAATAGTTCGACACGTTCAGCTTCCACGACGGATGATGAGTATGATACCTGCTTCTATACTTTGGAGTGTGTGCTTCCACCGTGTTCAAATGCAGCTTTCTGCATGGGAACACACTGGTGATGTATTCGGCATCCTTCTCCAGTCTATTCACATCTGTCTCCTCCTTCCCCACTGGGTAACATTGTTATATGTGGGCTCTGGAAGAAGTGCCACATGGCTTCTGGCTCATATAGGCATGCGGGGTGGCTTATCATTCTTGTACTCCTCACCTCTAGTGAGGTGAATTCCCTCACAGGCAATAAGGTGTAGAAGATATACACCAGCCCCATCACCCTTGTCAAGTGTACTTCACAATCAGAATGATGAGGGCTTTAAGCCCCTAATGCTCCCATACAAACAAATGTTTACACAGGGAACAGTCAATGACTTTCCTCCTTTGCGAAGGCTTTGGTGGGAGTGACGGTATCAGGGGTTCCTGGAAAAACACTTATGGGACATAAGTGTCCAGGCCTCACGTCATTGGAGGCACGGGCATCATGTCTAGGCCCTTATGGCTGGTGTCACCATTGGCACGCAAATACCAAGGAGACAAGTGAGTGCGGAACCTTTTCACCAACCATCAACACCCCTAAACGGACAAGCTTCTCAAACTAGATCTTCATCGTCAAACTCTATCAGGCCTCTGCAAATTTCGTGGAGAAGTAGAACTTGGCCTCTGGAGATATGTTAGTTCACTCTTGTTGAACCGAAGGCGGTATTTATAGAGCTTTGGGATTGATCTTCGCACAGGCTGGCCAACATTTTGGCGCATTCTGTCATCGAGTGTATCTGATCTCAACATGTGAAAAGACGCGAGCAGGGTGATCCTTTACTTGCTGGGGATCTAGTCATTCGGATTCATCGGCCGTGGTGCCCTACTGTCTGCTGTGAGGAGCAGTTGTGGACGCCATTTGGTACATTAGATCCATGCTGCATACTTCAAGAAGTGGAAGCTCCCACGTTTCCTCGTTCCTTTGAAGTGGGAAATGGCATGATCTCCCACGTCGCGTTGGCTCTGCCTCGTGTGAACCGCAGATTCACCGGCTACTTTCCTCATTTCCCTAGACTAGCTCACACAAAAGCTACCTATCCTTTCATGATACGACCTTGCCACAGTGGTGATTCCACCGCTGCGTGTGCTACAAATGGCGTCGGAGAAATCAGCCAATCCACAAGAGCGCAGATTACGCGTGTGAACGCCTCCTCCGTTGTCATCTCCACACTGGATGGGAACTCTGTACCTCAGGAGTCTCCTCAGTCGTTCAATCAAAGGAATCCTTTATATCCATCGTCCACGTCCCACACCTCCTGCCGCCAACTTTTTCTCTTCTGAACACCGCAAGCAGTTCTGGTCCGCAACACGTTCTTCACCGTTTATCGGAATCGACCTATCATGCAGCCGTCGATCGGAGCATCCCTACCCCATTTTTTGCAACAGGAAACTCACATATTCATTTGTGCTAGTTTGCCTTGCGAAATGAACCGTAACTGTAGATCTATCTCCTTCTTCATTGCGACCATTGATCTTTGCGACCTCCACACCTTTTCGCGATTTGATATTGTGATTTTACCCTCACAAGTATGGATTGTGAAATTACTTTAGGTCATAGATCTGCCCCAGACTTCATCTCAACCGTCGAAATACGTTGGTCTTTAACATGTTTCGCAATCCGGGACAGAAGATTTGATCGCGCAAGTTTGCTCACGCGAAGCGGTTCAAAACCGTTGATCCACCTCTGATCAATCGCAACCCTTGAATATGAATCATGCCCAATGCTACAATACACTTACCACTTTCCTCGTTGAAGGGTGGTCCCATGAAATTCAAGGGGCTGGGACCCTTACCGAACTTCCGTTAGGCCCTTAAATCAACTGTTAAAAATGGAGTGTTAACAACTGGCTCCACGAAGGATGCTATCCTCCTAGTGAGGTAGCAAAGAACCCCCGTACACCAAGTGCCGAACCATTGGTCCGCCTTCAGTCTTCCTTGGACATCTCCATTTTGCTCCATGTTACTACTTCACTGAATTCGTGCCACTCTTGCAAATCATGCTGGTGACTGTAAACCTGTACTGGTAACTGAAAATGAAAACAAACTGAAAACAGCAATGAAGGAAATGCTCAATAACAACTGAGCTTATTTTCTCCTACCTACTCTACCTAACTTTGTACACAAATCCAACTAAGTGAAATCAGACTTCCAGTGAAGCCAATCAAGAAACTGATCCCATAAACCAACTTTTTCTTCATGCTTGACAAAAAATAGAACTGAAGGACCTAATGGCACAAAGTTATAATAAAGAAATTGATCTTTATAGTAGATATATAACCAACCATTAACACTGCCAAGATTCTCCATGTACTCTACCACTGGATCATAAAAAAACATGACAACCTTCAAAAAACTCTGTCCTTTGCTTACCATGAGAAGGCTGTCCCAATTGTAAATTCCCTTGCACATTGTCAAACTGATCTTCAAAAGAACTATGCAAGGAAAACACGTGACAATATCCAGACGAGACATCCACAACTTCATCTAAAATTTCTGATTTTAAAACTTCATATTCTTTCTAGGCTTCATCAGAAACATCATTCATTTCTTCAATAGGATCAATCAAATAGATTTCTTCTTGACAAAAAATTTCTGAATTTGAAAAACTAAAAGAAACATCCATTTGAGAATCCCCAACTTCTTCTTCGTTATTCAACTCTTCAGGGCATACTGCTGGTTTTTCTAAAGGCTGGGATTGATTAAATAACTATCCTCCTCACTCATCAATTCCAAGGAAATTTATACATTCATCTACAATATCAAAATTCTGTTTGTGATCAGAAACTTCAAATCTCTTTTTTAACCACTCAAATGAAGGAAAACACAACGGCAAACTGTCACTTTCAACATGTTCAGTTTCCACTATGTTTTCATACTTTTGATGTTGGATTGCAATGAAATTTTCTTCACTAACAGAAATTGTGACAGGCTGATTGCATTTTTTAGAAATCAAATCAGAACACCCATCTCCTTTCAAATCACTAGGATGATCATCTTCCTCAAGCAAAGAGAGCTTTATATATTCCTATAAATCTTTAGGTGAAATTTGAATTTGATCAACATGAAGAGGTATTCCTTCAAGCAATACTTCAAAGTCTGATTTCAATTTACTTGCATTTTCAGAAAATGAACATGTGGAGGGACTACAAGACTGATATTTTCCAGAATTATCATCTTCTGTGTAATCAATCACACAAGCATTGTGACTTTCAAGAGATTGTTGTTGCGAAAAGGAATTTTCTGATTGGGAAGGGGAGGACTCCTCTTGTAACAAAAATTTGGAAGTTGAATAACATGAGGAAGGATTTGATTGACAGCCCAAACCTCTCTCCTGGTCACAAATAGAATGGCAAGAATGCTGTAAATCATCATCAGTTTCAGGAAGAGAGATATAACTAGTTGAAACAGAGCTTTGGTCTATGTCAACTTCAACCAAGGAAGACAATACTGACTGCTGGGAGTTTTCTCAAATATCATGGAAATTAGATTGTCTTTCTTTTTTAGCTGAATATTCATGTAAGATATCTAAAACCTCTTCATCCAAATACTGATCATCACCACACTCATCTTCCACATTTTCAATGAACGCTCTATCGTGTGTGCAACAATCTTGAAGTAACAACAAAGAAGGATAATGCCTTTTGAAATGTTCATGAAATATTGTATGAAAGTCTTTAAGGGAGGATAAAATCCCTACTGGCAATCCCTCATACCAAGACCTTGCATATCCTTCTAAACTAAACATGAACAGTTTCATCAAAGAATCTTCATGCCATCCCACTCCCAACTTATGTATATGCTTATGAAATCTAAATAAATGAATGGCAGCATCATCACCCTTTTCATCATTGAACCTTGGAAGATATGTTTGCCAATCTACCAGAGGTATTTTATTGGGATAACCAGGAATGGCAGCAAGATTCATAGGAGCATACCTTGCATCCCAAGAAGTCATCTTGATGGTGGAGAAACTAAATCAGCTCCTCAAACTTTGCATCCCCGTTTGATAGTGGAGTTGCCATAAAAAATTATGAAGAATGGATCCTTCGTAGATGGAGTCACCGGGTGAAAAGAGACACGAAATTCTTGATGTCTGACCATTGTTCACCATCAACAGTTAGATCTAAACCCTTCATTCAAATCCAGGGAAGATTTGAGACCTCTCCACATCTCATTCTTTCTAACAACCGGTCTCCCCAGTGGAGTCACCTTCTAGAATCTTTCAATGGAGTCGCCAGGGAAATTGATACAACCTTTTTCACATGTAAGAATATATGTTTTCCCATAGAAACTCTTTATCCTTTGAATCTTTGTTGTTATTCCCAGGGATGATATTCAATCTCGTCCCCGACAATAGCGCTAGTTTGTTAGCACCGGAATTGAGCCCAAAGTTACAAAAGGCTCACTCTTGAGTAATAGCAGAACCACTTTAGGCTGCGCCTCCAGCCCTACATAGTCAAATAGGTATCTCTCATTGGTCGTTGGAGTACCTCCACATAAGGTTGTCAATCTTGTGTATCACCAGAGTCTACTCCGCATAGGATTTTCAATCAGCATAATCAGAGGGCTAGGATCCTAAATGGGGAAAAGTATGTTGAGGAAGGTGCATGGTGGGATCATCGGGGGCAAGGGACCATGGGAAAATGGAGTCGAAACCTATGTAAGAAACGATTACAAATGGAAAGAATGATGAAAGGTAGCAAACGGAGGCAAGATAGATGTTGATTTCCCAATCGGGAGATTTTAGCGGGTGATTGAGAGGACAAGGAGGGACAGTCCATCGCATGGAGCACCGATGAGATGAATTCCATGCAACTTTAGAAGAACCATTGTTGAATGCCTGAAACAACAGTCGGAGCATAACAAGTATGAATTCCGAACCACTATACCCTATTTTGTGGACATGAAAAGTAATAAACAAAATGGAGTGGAAACAGGAAACACATTTACACGTAAAAGAAAATACTTATTAGGAAAAACAACAACATAGGAATCTTTGCTGTGAGTAACAGTCTTTCACTGCAATTTATTCATACACAGGTATCAAGCTTTACAAATGGGAGCCTCAGCCCGGGATTGTTTCCCAATCTAATTTGCTAACTCCTTTCTCCCTCTATCGGGAGTGTTTTTATACAATCTTATTGCTAAGACTACCGAATAAAAAGTTGTTACAAGTCGCCATGAGGCACTAATAGTGCAAAGAGTGGACTATCACCACATTTTACAAATAGAAACAAACATTATGGCACTAGTGGCTTTATTCAGCTCGGCTAACAGTTCGACACATTCGGCCACCACGACGGATGATGAGTATGATGCCTGCTTCTATACTTTGGGGTGTGTGCTTCCACTACATTCAAATGCAGCTTTCTGCATGGGCACACACTGGTGAGGTATTCGGCATCCTTCTTCAGTCTAGTCACATCCACCGCCTCATTCCCCGTTGGGTAACATTGTTATACATGGGCTCTGGAAGAAGTATCACCTGGCTTCTGGCTGATATAGGCCTGCGTGGTGGCTTATCATTCTTGTACTCCTCAACTCTAGTGAAGTGAATTCTCTCGCAGGCAATAAGGTGTAGAATATCTACACCAGCCCCATCACCCTTGTCAAGTGTACTTCACAATCATAATGATGAGGGATTTAAGCCCCTAGCGCTCCCATCCAAACAAATTTTTACACAGGGAACAGTCAATGACTGGCCTCCTCTGCGAAGGCTTTGGTGCGAGCAACGGTATCAAGGGTTCCTGGAAAAACACTTACGGGACGTAAGTGTCCAGGCCTTGCGTCGTTGGAGGCGTGGGCATCACGTCTAGGCCCCGATGGATGGTGTCACCATTGGCACACAAATACCAAGGCAACGAGTGAGTGCAGAACCTTTTCACCAACCATCAACACCCCAGACGGACAAGCTTCTCAAACCATATCTTCATCGTCAAACTCTATCAGGCCTCTGCAAATTTTGTGGAGAAGTAGAACTTGGCCTCTGGAGATATGTTATTTCACTCTTGTTGAACCGAAGGCGGTATTTATAGAGCTTCGGGATTGATCTTCACACAGGCTGGCCAACATTCTGGCACATTCTGTCATCGAGTGTATCTGATCTCAACATGTGCAAAGACGCGAGCAGGGCGATCCTTTACTTGTTGGGGATCTAGTCATTCAGCTTCATTGGCCACGGCGCCCTATTGTCTACTGCGGGGAGCAATTGTGGATGCCATCTGGTACAGTAGATCCATGTTGCATACTTCATGAAGTGGAAGCTCCCACGTTTCCCCGTTCCTTTAAAGTGGGAAACAGCATGGTCTCCCACGTCGCGTTGGCTTTTCCTCGTGTGAGCCGCAGATTCACCGGCTACTTTCCTCATTTCCATAGACGAGCTCACACAAAATCTACCTATCCTTTCATGATACGACCCTACCACAAGGATGATTCCACCACCACATGTGCTACAAATGGCGTCGGAGAAATCGGCCAATCCACGAGAGCGCAGATTACATGTGTGAACTCCACACTGGATGGGAACTCTGTACCTTGGAAGTCTCCTCAGCCGTTCGATCAAAGGAATCCTTTATATCTGTCGTCCATGTCCCACGCCTCTTTCCACCAACTTTTTCTCTTCTGAACACCATAGGCAGTTCTGATCTGCGACACCTTCTTCACCGTTGATTGGGATCGACCTATCATGCAGTCGTCGATCGAAGTGAGCCCTACCCCCTTTTTCACAACAGGAAACTCAGATATTTGTCCATGCTAGTTCACCTTGCGAAATGAACCGTAACCATAGATCTATCTCCTTCTTCATCGCAGTCGTTGATCTTTGCGACCTCTACACCTTTTCGCGATTTGATATTGTGTTTTTACCTGCACAAGTATGGATTTCAAAATTACTTTAGGACGTAGATCTACCCCAGACTTCATCTCGACCGTTGAAATCTGTTGGTCTTTAACATGTTTCACAATCTGGGACAGAAGCTTTGCTCGTGCAAGTTTTCTCACGTGAAGTGGTTCAGAACCGTTGATCCACCTCCGATCAATTGCATCCCTTGAATATGAATCATGCCCAATGCTACAATACACCTGTCGCTTTTTTCGTTGAAGGTTGGTCCCATGAAATTCGAGGGGCTGGGACCCTTAACGAACTTTCGTCGGGCCCTTAAATCAACTGTTAAAATCAGAGTGTTAACATAACTTATAAAAAATAAATTTGTATTAGTTTTTTTCTGTATTTGAAACTAATCATTACAAATTGTTAAACTATTTCATTTTCTGCTAACCGCTAGCAGTTACTAAATTGTGATATCAGACATTTTATGTCACTAAATTTTTTTTTAATTTTTTATGAAATTTTGGGGTTATGACATCACCCAAGATACTGAGGCTCACCACTCATAAATGAATCTTAAGATTCAATCAATTACAAAACATACATTAACCAAACTGATTCAATGGGGTCGAACTGTCCTTTAATAGCATCCCGGGTGACCTTTTGGGCAAGTGGAAGTCAATGGTGACCTGTGGCAGCAAGTCAAGCACCTAGAATCCCTAACCCTAGCAACATAAGTGCCCTCCTTGGGAAATTTGGAATCTAGGACCATGTGGAAATGTTTCCATGTCCAACTCATCCCTTTGATTTAGTAACTGCACCCTCCTTAGTCAAATAGTTGTTTCTTTTGTTCATGACAACTTTCTTCTTTTACCTGCTTTTGAGACTAAGTCTCCATAAGGAAAATGTGCTCTCCTTTTCCAAAACTTTACTGCTTTTTTCCTTACATCTTTTCTGAGTTCTCCAAGAGGCAACTATGCCCTCCTTTGCAAAACTTTCTTTCTTTTGTCTCTGGCTTCTTTTCTGCTGCTTTTAGGCACTTTCCCCTTTTCCTCTCTGACTGCTTTTGTCATAGAGTTTCCTCTTTTTCTACCTTGGCAAGTTGACTTTCCAAATGCACCCCACTGACATGTAAAGCTTATTTCCACTTCATTAAATTACACAATTAATAATAATGAAGAAAAAAAATTAAATACATGCCTCAGTAATAATTAATTTAGCAAAATTTTCCCTAGGGTAATTAATTAATGCCTCATAAATAATTTTTTGAACAAAATTCCCAAGGTGAGGAAATTAATGAATATTTTACCCCCCAATGTGTTGGGCATGGTCAACACTTTTATGTCCAAGAATATGGGGACATGATAGTGAATGTGATGAGTCTCGTTGCTCAACCTTCCTAAGAAATACCTCCGATAAGCAGATGCAAAGTATGACAGTTGGGGTCGTGTGTTATAGGAAGTATCGGCCCCGTGAGGGTCTGTGTCAACCGGAGTCACGAGTCTCAAAATGGTAGCATTCCCCATTCCAAAGGATGGACAAGGAGAGAGTTCTGGAATCTCATATGTAGTACTCATGATGAGAACAGTGTTTGAGTCACAGTGTATAAAATTTCACCTAGAATGTCTATTCCTCTTCTGAGGAGGAGGAGATCCACAAGGAGAAATCCCTGCTAAACATGGAGATATGCAGAACATCGAAACTCGATCCATGATGACTCCACAAAAATAACAAGACTCAACAAATTATGATCCCTAAATCAAGCTAGCGCACAAAGAGAACGCCCCTAAGTAAAGCTAAGTCAGAGGAAAACAATCCAAGAGGGAGGATAATTGAGCCCCTGAATGCAGCAAGTATGTCTCACTTAGGAGAGGCATGAGACTCCCATACACTACAAGTGAACGTGTGTAACCAATTATAGTGTCCCTCGGCTTCAATGCATATAGTGGCTATGTTGTTCGACCCTACCTGGCTAGAACACTCACTGAATAACCTCTGCAAGTACCCCCCTGCGATACATAGGTAAGGAAAATAAGCTCACCCCAATATAACCAATGCTCATGAGGACAATCGCAGGCGATATCTACTGTATGGGTAGCGTAACAAATCCCGCAGCTTGAAAGCACCAAAGGTACCTCAAAAGCCACCAGATACAAATAAAATCCTGGAAATATCTCTGGCGCTCAATAGAAAGTGTCCAGGGGCTATCCCCAGCACTATCGTGTGTGTTTCCTTGTGCTTAACTCCTACGTAAGAGGAGCCTTCTCAGAACACTAATTATACCAATGATTTCACTTCTCACCTGGATAGACACCTAATTGTTTTGTTTCATAGTCTTGGAAAAATTTACTCACGACACCCTATTCCAAGACTCTACAACCTAAGCTTTTTGGTGCACCTCTATCAAATAAAAAGTGTAATCAATTTTAAGTTAAGCCATAATTTTAATGGTTGTGATTACTCAAGGGTAATGAACGTGGAACTAGTGATATTATGACTTAGTAGTGAAATAAATATGCACACCTAAAAAGCAATGCCAAGTGCAATTTGTCTTTAAATATGAAACAGGGGTATGCCACTACATCAAATGCACAAGTTTCTTCTTCAAATTCCAATGCAATCATTCCTATATGAAATCTTGAACACTACTTAATATAAGCAAACCTAATGCAAGTACCATTTCAATGTAAATGCATAGTGCAATACATGCCAAAAATAACAATATTTTTGTATTTTTATCATAAATGATATAAAAATGCAAAAAAAAAGACTCTATAAACTCCCAGACCCTGCAACAAGCATCAAACACAAGCCAAGCAAGACACTCAGACCGAGAATTCTAATGCACTAATAATAAAACAAAAAGGAGATAAATGACAATAACAACTTTAAAAGAAAATAAAAGAAAAATACCTCTCTGGTCAGCACAGAAGCCATAAACAAGCACTACAGGCACCCAAGAAGACTCATCAACACTCACAACCCACCTAGAATCTCCCAAACATCAAGATCTCAATCACAAATATGGTTGTATGCGACTGTTCACATAAAACCCGCATGTATACGCGACAGTAAGTACTACATCCCATGTGTATACGTGATTGTTACCTTAGTATGGCCCGCGTATAGAAAGAGATAGGTGGTAAAAAGGTAGGCTAAGACTCAGATTACTTCAAAGGAATGTCAATGGGATAGCATACTCTTGAATGCGACACAGAAACACAGAGAAGCAGAGGGAAAATCAAGTACATTATGCACCCAAACCCCAACAAAAAGGAAGATCCCTAGTGGAGTTGCCAATTCTGTTACAGAGAAAAATTATGGCTTGGGGTGGACCACAACAGACAGTATCAAGTACATTATGCACCCAAACCCCAACAAAAAGGAAGATCCCTAGTGGAGTTGCCAATTCTGTTACAGAGAAAAATTATGGCTTGGGGGGGACCACAACAGACAGTATGACACCAGAAATTGATTCATTTCCAATATGTTAAAGATATAAACAAGTCTAACACTAAGCGATGAGAAGCGTACCTTATTCCGGACATTCGTATAAGATACCCGTTGATCTTTTAATCACACTTGTACCTACATTCCATCCTCAACATCAATGAAATACACAAGCATGATAGATATTAAGTGTTAGAACCTAATCTAGCATATATAAATCCAATATATAATCAAAGCAACTACATTCATGGCTACAAATATTCATAGTTACACATATAATGGACGAGAAATAGATATTTCTATTAAATGTAAACAGAGATAGAAATGAAAACCTCTGTCGGCATCTCATCAAAATCGAGAAATCGAGTACTCCACCTAGGCCTCCACCACTTCAATCCTCCATATCAAGGCAAACTCACAAGACAAAAGCAAGATTGGGAATGAGCACCAATGGATGCTTCAAGGATAAAGGGATGCAGACTCTAGTATGCAAGAATGGGGCACAAATCCACTATAGTCTCTTTGCTCTCACCATTCCTCCTCCCTCAATGATTCCAAGTAGCTCAATATATAGCCCCTCAATGAGAAGTGAAGGGTCGAGTCGAAGCATTTCTAGGAATATGGAAGGCCAAGAGTCAAGTTATTCGTTACTTAATGAGGGAAAAACTCCAAATATTTAATTTTGAGCACCTTTCCCTATGTACGTGGGTCATAGTGGAGCAAGATGCGTGTACACATGGGTAGTAGGCTGGTGACCCATGTATACCCATAAATATGACTTTTTGAGGGATTATTTGGAGCATCAAAGTAATATTGAGCAAACGAGGTCCAAAGGGTCTGCATAGGGGCATAGAAGGCCATAAAAACATGATCTACCAAGTGTGGAAAATCCAGCTATAACACCATGACGAAGTATAGATACTTCCGAGATAAGCTTGGCATGGCAGAGAATGCATCCCTTGCCGAGAGGGAATGTTAAAGATACAACATCACGAGTTAGTCTGTAATCCAATCTTGTGCACTAGGATTAGGCCTCATGTGTTAAGGTAATAGGGAACCTGAGAGGGACTCAAGAAACTTGGAGTAGAATTCTTGGGTTGGACTCAAGAGTTACTAAGCCTTCAATATAAAATTGTATTCCTCATTTGTTGAGGTGAATACTTTGATATGTCAAAGTGATGATGTTGTACAGTCTTGTTGCATAAGCTAAGGACTTGAGTGTCAAGTCGAATCCTCATGTATTGAGGTGGGCCTCATGTTGTAGAGGCAATGCTTTGCTAGTTGAAACATGTTGGTGTGTGACATTCTACTTACCATGATCTACCTATTAACTCTCCTCTAGAGATTGATCACCTCTAGAGTGAATTGCTTTAGCATAAGGTCACTTGGCACAAATATTAGAATGACATGACCACACCAATGGTTAAATCTCCTTGGTATAATTTTTTATGATAGATAGTTAATGTGATGGATAAATTAAAGTTGGCAATATGGACCATGCATATAAGATAGAGAGATAAGAGATGACATGCACAAATAAATAGAGAAATTCGAAGTGCTCATGATATTAACTTCAACTAAATAGAGAATTTGAATTGCACATGTTTATTGACTTCAGTGAATAATGGAAAACTCGAATTGTTAAGATTCAGTGGCATTAGCAATGTATGACTCAGTTACAGGAGAACTCATAGTTGTCACTTCAATAAATCAATCAACATGATTCCAGTCAAAGAGAGTAAACTAAAGTGTTAAAATTAAGGTCTAATTAACTAAAGTGATTTGCATGGAAACACTTTAGTTAAAGTAAAAGATGACACTTTAGTTAAACTAAAAGATAACACTTAAGTTAACTAAGTGTTTGCATGATGACACTTAAGTTAACATCCTAACTAAGGGATCTAGCATCTAGTTGAAGTATGAGTTCAGTCTCAAATCAGTGCATGATGTATTTGGCCAAGCCTATGTTATATTGTGAGTTGGCTATGTAGAACTCATTCTGGTTAATCAATATTGATGTGACCAAGGAAAAAGGACGAATTTGATGTACATGGTTTTCCTCCTAGTGTCAACAGTTTGAATTGGTGAGCTAGCTTGGTGCATCGATGTAGGAAGGGAAAATGGATGGTGCACTAGTGTGATAAGTGTGAATTGACTTGTATGTTGGGCATACTATTGACCCTCTCCTTCCATCTCTATCCTCTATAGCTCAATGATAACACGTGAGGTGTTGATTCTCTCGTATTTTGCACCTGGGGTGTTGGAATCAATATACTATTGTAAAAGACAGTCTTTGTCATCTATCATTATTATATTGAGGATATTTGTTGAGGTTTTTCACTCTCGTTGTTTTGAGGGTTTTCCCTAGGGTACATATTGTGTTATGTGTGATTGATTATATGTATGAATGTTCTATTGATTTCAAAAACTGAGTTATTCTACATCTAAAAGTTTTAAAAATCAAGCTCAACCAAAAATTCAACACTACCATCGTCCCATCATGTGGTAAAATCCAGAGAGAAACAAATCCACTAAAAGCATAATATTAAAACACCATGGAAATAAAACTAAAGGCCACCATCCAAAGCCAAATACCCGTCTACCCCCATTTCTCCTCTCCCCTGGGACGGTGGTCTAGCCACCATACTAACTCCTTGAGTCACCATTAGAAACCCTAGCCTTTGCTTTTCCTTTGAAACCCTAGCAAATTGGTTGTGTTATATCTTTAATGGTTTAGTTATGTGTTTTCGTATTACTTTATATTATTAGAAATAGTTTGCTATGCCTATTTTTTATGCAAAGAAATTATTTCATAGGGTAGGATTTAAACCCGTCTTGTTGCATGTTGTTGGTGTTCCCTCTATAATCTTTGTAACTTGGCATTCCTTTCAATAAATAAAATATCATATTAACATTATTCTCTTCAGAGTGGAGGACACATGAGAGAATCATGCTTATGATTTAATATTAAAAATTTGAGAGCCATTATACACTATGAAAGAGAAATGCCCCTCTCTTTCACTATTGTACTTCATTGTCTTCCATTTATGATATAATATCATTTACTCAAGTGCTCCATAAACAATTCTTTATTTAAGTGCTCCATAAACAATGATGACCAAAGGTTTATAATTTTATTAAATTATTGAAGTGCTCCGTAAAGAAATGATGGGCATCAAAGGTTTCACTACGGTAGATACCAAGCAGGGTAAATTCAAAAAGATGGGGTTAGATACTAAGTTTAAAAAATGGGGTTAGTTGTAGGGGCATTGTCTCATTTGGAGATTCTTTACCTGTTGTAATTTATTGTGTGTGTGGGGTTTACATTACAATAGACACCTAAGTAGAGTCAATTTAAAAAGTGGGGGTTAGTTGTACCACAAAGTGGGGGTTAGTTGTACCTGCATTTGTCTCTTTAGGAGATTCTTTTTGTGTTGTCATTGTGGTGTAAGTGCATAAACAATGGTCAAAATTTTTGAAGTAAAGTGTATTTTGGATGTTTAGTTATAAAGCAATTTTGATTATAATTAGTAGTAAGTTATTCATAATAGAGATATGGTAATTTTTTTTGGAAATATCAGTTATGAAATGTAAATTAAAATTTGGATGTGATAAGTGTTATTATGTGATTTATTGTTTGGGATGGGTGAATAGGTATGTTTAGAGGTGACAATTATTATTATGTAATTAATTTTATAATTTCAATTCTATTTCATTTTTGTGGGCATCACTTAATGTAATGAGTATTATAAAGACTATTTAAGTTAATGATAAATTAGTTATTAATAAATTATATTAATGAGATATACATCAATTAGATGACTTAAGTATTAAATACTCTATGCAATTAATCCAAAAAAGATATTTCATTGCTATATATTAGTGGGGACTATAATTAATCCTAGAATGTATTTTTTTTCCATGAAAAGTAATCACAATTTCTAATCCATTATAAAATGAAAATCACATTCTTTAGGTGCTCAAAGCATGATACATATAAAAGCACATACATGTACATACTTCACTTACAAAATTACAGGTGAATGCGACACTTACAAGAGATAAAGTTACATTAGCAATGCATATTTCATTTCTTTCCCTTTATTGTAATCCTCAATCTTGCCCCTTTTCCCTTTCTTCTTTTTAACATCTTGCCATCCTTCTAAATGAGCCATACTAACTAACTATGGTTAGATGGTGGGATATCAAAGTTCTTAGATGTAATCATTCCATTATTTGAATTGGATGTATTAGTTTCTTGATGCCTTTATGTTCAATCTAAAGGAGCTTTAGCTACTAGGACTTTCCTCATGGAGGAAAGCTCTATATCCATTTATTATGCTTTACCCCCTAAAAAAAAGTGGACTCCCTGACCAACACTTGTGGGTCTTGTTGGTTTTAAGTTGCTTCATTTTTTCCTAGGAGGATAAGCCCAATCATGAGGGCAAGTAGATTGTAAATGTCCTAGATGATGGTATATACTACACCTAAATGTCATGCACTTTCCCAAAACCGAGTTATAAAAAGTCATGTACTTTCCCAAAACCAAGGACTCTCCTCAAACACTTGTTGGTGATCGGCATGATCATGGAACTAAAAAATAAAAAATCCCTTGGCACAAAGAGATCTTATATTTCTTTGTCTCACTCAAGTGAATCCAATGAAACAATTCCCAGTACACATTAAATATGCAAATAATTGAATCTTTTTCATATAATGAATGCAGAGGAGTTAACTTTGGCAATGTGATCTCCACTATCGACACATCTTCATCATGCTCCATTATATAAGCAATATGAATAAGAGAAGGTTCTGGGGCATGTGGATTGGCTAGAGTTGTTTTTAACCTAGCCCTTAAATGACACAAGCTTGGAAGTTGTAGGCATCTTTGAACCCACAACTCCTCCATGCAACTGTAGCACCAAATTGACAATATAACATTTGGCTATATTGTAGAAAAACAAGAGAGTGTCATCATTTATTTGTTTACCCGCATATATTAAACGCTATGGGTTCCCATGAATCCCTTTTGTACACCCCAATTTATGCTTTAGATCAACAACATAATTTACATAATGTACCCAAAAGCAAATGGTTTTTTCATAGAAAGACCTTAAATTAGTAAAGTCGCTCTTAATAATAGAAAAATGTACAAAAAAATATTCCTTATTTTAAATAAAAATTATACCACATTGATACAATTTTAAAAAATGTTATTAATAACTGTATGAGATATTTTTGTATGAGATGTTCAATCTCTCAGATACTTATTCCATAAACTAACTTCCATTGCTATTAATATTACAAAAATATACATACACATAAAGACTGTACAATAATTTACATTTTTTTAGGTAGAATTTTCAAAAAGGAAAAAGAGGTTTATAGCATGCCTAGCATGACCATTCAAACAGTGTCAGAGTGGTAATTACTCTGCCATTCCACATCCTTCCGCCAACGCGAGGGTCATGCATGCTCGTATGACATGTGGGGATCATCATGGCACCCGTCATGGGGTTTCCATATTTATATATTCAAATTTTAACCTTTTATTTATACTATTTATTATTAGTAGTATTTAATTATTATCTAAACATTTTTTTTTCCACGTGGTTTGGAGCCTCGAAAATATTGGTCAGGGCTCACTACATCCACAGTAATAATTTTTGGGGGCACCTGAAGGGGCCTCACTCTATCAACTCTAGTTTTGGGAACCTAACCCTGAAGAAGCCAGATAATTGGATTTGTAAGAATTAAACCTCTGACCTCAATATCAAACGGTTTTAAAATCAGACTCTTACTAACTAAGCTACCCTTCTAAACTATTATTATCTAAACATATCACAAACTAATTTAAACCTTTAAATTCTTTATTTTTATTTAAATAGTAAAATATTTTAAAATAATTAAATTTTCAATAATAATAAATACCTTACCTCCTCATTATTATTATTATTGATTAATGGAAATGATCCTTATTCCATCCATATCTTTAGCCAAAGAAGGTTGACATGTTGATCATGACCATAGAAATTGTCCACCGCACATAGAGGACAATTAAAAGAAGTTGCATGCTTAAGATACCTCGGATTCCTTGTTTTGCCACCAAGCGCTTCCACCATAAAGGTTTTCCATTCTTCATTTTTTTACTTCGAAAAACATTTAACATTTGCCTCCACGCAAGAAAGCATTACATACCCAAATCAGACGTACATGAGAAAGTAATAGCATGTATGTACAATCACTGCACACCGTTTCATTAATTGTTTTTTATCCTCATTTTATAAAATAAATGAAAGAAGGCAAAACAATTTTTTTTTACCTTATTTTCTAAAATAAATGGAAAAAAACAAAGTTAAAAAAAAATATTCACAATGATAATGATATAGCATTAATCAAGTTAAACATCAAGTTGGTATGTGAAACTCCCTTATTTGTGGGATACTGGATTATCTCTTTTTTTTCACAAAGACAGTTTTATATTATATAATGTTTTGTCTGAAAAACAACTAGTTCATACATCAAGATCAGCAAAAAAAAAAACATATACATTAAGGCAAACAGCAAACTCAAGTCGATCATAGGCTACAAAATGGTAGCAGAAACACCAGAAAGCCAATACAGGCTTGTCACAACAAAAAGACATAATGGAACCAGTCCATCGAGAGAAACAACTCTATAACCAAAAAAGTAGAATCCATAGTAAAAGTCCAGGTCTGAAAAAAAAAAAAAAAAAAAGCAAGGCCACCAAGTAGACAAAATATAACATATGAAAGCTAAAGTCCCTGTAAGACACCCTCCTCAATCATCATGTCTGAACAAAGCTCTTTCCAAACCCGAACGCCTGGTTCCATGCTCAAACCAATTTTAGATAATTTATCAACCTAAGTGTTATATTCCCTATAAATGTGTCTAAATGGTAATGGTGGAAAGGAATCAATAAGCTTCCAAGTTCTCCCGATCCAATGAGAGAGAACAAGAGACTGTAGCTGGTGAGTATTGAGAACCCAATCAATAATGACCTTCGAATCTCCCAAAACCATCTAAAGACTAATGTGTCGGGATTTGGCAAAAAACAAAAGACCCCAAAGAGCTAATAATTCAGCCTGGGTATTGGACCCCATGTCGACGTTCATGCAGATCCAGAAAGCATGATTGCATTCCAACTGGATGACCATCGCGGCACCACAAAGACCATCCTACTCAACACCATCAAAGAAGCCAACTAACTCCGAAGAAAGCATCTTCGAACAGCGAGAGATCCAACGATTGGGTATCGAGGCAGAAACCGAAACCTGAGCAAAACAAGACAAAATCAAACGAGTTATTTGACCCAGATCCAAGGGAATCAAATTGAAGATGATGAGATTCTTGGTGCACCAAAACTCCCAACTACATAAAATAGGCAACTCAAGCCGGAGAAAAGGGTGGTTTTCGACTTTTTCAAGGAACTCGGAGAGATTTTCAGTGTTCCAATTCCAGGTGCAATCCATAAAACCACAGAGCTGAGACCAAATCCCACGAAAAATCAGGCAATGAAAGAAAATGTGCTCAACAGGCTCACAATCTTCCTTACAAAATATACACCAATCAGAACCCTGGAAACCACGTCGCATAATCATGTCCCATGTCAAAATCTTATGCTTGAGAGCTAACCAAATAAAACATTTCACCTTGGATGGAACATGTCTTTTCTAGAGGATGAGATTCCACCAAGCAAGCTGAGCACGATTATGAAAGTTTATAAGGGAAGAATAGGCCAACTTTGTTGTCACAGAACCATTCCCCGGATTGCCCACCCAAACCAAAGTATCTGGTTCCTCTGAGAAATAGATGCCTAATTATCTTTATCATATATATTCTTAATTGTTAGGTCCACTAAAATTAAACAACATCTGGTCCATTCAAACTATACAACATTTGCACACAAAGTTGTACAACCTCTGCCCCACTCAAGCTATACAACATCTGCACATAGTTTTCATTTAAAACTTATTTTCTATAAAGGCAAAGATGAAAAATGTATTCTACCAAAGTTGTAAACATGCAGTAATAAAAAAGTTCAAAATGCTAATAATGGTGGAAAGAGATGTACACTTTAGTGGTGAAGAGTGAGTTTTAATGGATGAATTCCATAGAGAATATTTCATTAAAAACCTTTTCAAAAAATGTAAGTAAATGTAGGCAAAGGTTAAAAATGTATTTTTCTCAACTTTGTGAGTACTATATTTATTCATAATATTAATAATGATGGAAAGATCAGTACTTTATTCCTAAAGAGTTGGTAGTAATGGTTAAAATCGATAGAGTATTACATTAAAAACTTCTTAAAAAAATTCCAAGTTGTGAATATTTAGGAATAAATTTATTCAGAATATTAAAATAAATAAATAATTTTTTTTATAAAGTTAAACTATTGTAAATGAAAAAATCAAGTTTATGCTTAATGAATTAATTCATTCCACCAACTACTATACGCCAGAACATAATAAGAGGAAATTTATGTGTACTTTATTAATGAAGAGTTAAAATATATTTCACTAAAAACATCTTTTCTAAAAAAATTTACATAAGGATTAAAAAATGTATTCTCCCCAAATTGTTAACTTGTAGTAATAAATTTATTTAGAATACTTAGAATAATGGTAGAAATAGTTGCTTACTTTAGTGGTATTGCAAATTGCAGTTTGTGCAGTTTTGTAATTTCAGGGATCACAAATCTCTTGTCTAGACTAAATACCATATTTTTAAACTACCCAAACAAACTAAATGGCCATTTTAGGATGGAAATGACACTTAGCAATAAAAAAGACACTTTCGACAAACTTTCTTAGGTGAATTGAGTGCCCCATATCCCACACCTAAAAATGTCTTCTCCTCAACTTGTTCACATGCAATAATAAATTTATTCAGAATATTAATAATGGTGGAAAGAGATGTGTACTCTTTTTTTTCAAACTGATAGAATCAAAGTTACATAATATTCTGCTTCTTATCATCCCTCTTAATCCAAAAAGGAGTTAAGATCGTATCAAACCAAGCTTCTGACAAGTCCTTCAGTGTTCTCAAAACAACCAAAAGGTCAACAACTACAGCCAAGGCAAGACTATTACAAGCAACCTCCAAAATCAAAAAGATCTAAAAAATATGAACCTTCCCCTAGTCCACTATCATATCTTCAAAAAATTCCTTAAAATGCAAAATTCCATCCATCTAAAAGATATGAACCTTTCCCTAGTCCACTATCATATCTTCAAAAAATTCCTTAAAATGCAAAATTCCATCCATAGCCCCAATGACAATCTTAAAGAAATGTATATCTAATGATGATGAAGAGTTATTAGCAAGGGATGGATTCTATATAGAGTATACAGAATTTTATATAAAGTATATGGATTAGATTAATATTATAATAAATGTTAAATCTATTTTTATATTAAAAATAACAATTACATTAATATAAAATTATTATTTTAGTTCAAAATACTTTATGGTAAAACAATTATAAATATCATATTTTATAAAATATTAGTTTTTTTTATTAAAAACAATAATAATATTTATATAAAATTAGTATAATAATTCAAGATGTTTTATGGTCAAATAATCATAATTATAGTTAAACAATTATAATCATAATTATCAGATATTAAAAATATTAAATTTATTTTTATATTGAAAACAACAATTTTATCAATATAAAATTACAATTATTATAAAAATTACTTTAAAAAATTAAACTTTTTACATAACCTTAAACTAATCCAATTTATGAAAGCTTTATCGATGTTTTTAAAACTTTAAAGAGTGCATATGACAAATTGAAGATGGCCAGTGACAATGACAAGAAACTGTAACTACAAGTGGTGGGTCCTGCAACCCTTGAAATTGTGTGACTCTAGTTTGTTGTTGGAGACAATAATAATGACAAGATGAAGGATAAGTTAATGGTGCAAGTGTGACTGGTCGTTGTATGTGATGAATAGAAAGGCCGACTTTGGGAGTATGAGTGGTAGGATATATGTTGTTTACATGCCTTCCATTCTTTCTACACTCCCAGAAGAAATATAAAGAGAGCAGGGCATTTAGCATTTAGCAGGAGCCCACTTCCACTTCCTTTCTGTAATTTCTCTCTGTTTTTCTTCATCATGGAGGACCAATCCAAAGAAGCTCAGCCACACTTTCCTGCTCCACCAGGCATGAGTTTTTTTTTTCTTAAAAATGGATCACATATTTCACATTTGGTGATTAGATTTGTGTTTGTAATTCTATATAATATGAATGAATGTTGGCAGGTTATCCCAGTCAAGAAAAGAGTAAACAACCCACTGCAGCCGCTCTGCAAGCTCCAGCTCCTGTTTATCAAAGCAGGGAAACAAAGAAGAAGAAAAGGAGCGTTTCTGGAGACTTCTGGAAAGGATGGTACTTGCATTCTCCATTAATCTGTTCTCTGCACTTTCATTTTTTTGATAATAATAGTGATTGTGTGCAAGCTTATGAATAAATTGTTGTTGCATTTCTTGTGTGCAAGCTTATGAATAAATTGTTGTTGCAGCATGGCGGCGTTCTGTTGTTGCTTCATGATGGATGAGTGCTGCTGTGATCTCGCAGATCTGTTTGTACAGGCTTGACTAACTAACTCACCCATATGGAAGCTTTCTCCAGTACTTGCAGGGAGCTGATGGGTTCTTAAAATATCTACTCTATTTCATCTATCTGTGGTTGTTTCAGCTTGTACAGTCATGCTACTGGAACGTTATGGATGAATCTCAAACTTATGAAGAACCTTTTGTTATACTATATGGAGAATAAACAAGATCTGTGAATCTCAAAATCTATATGTTTCTGTGAAACTTGAGTTTAATATCTACTTGTAACTATGTATGCATGAACACTATCATATATATGGGCTCACATGGTTCTTGAATAGTTTTGGTGATAGCGATATGGTATGTATGTATAAACACTATCATATATATATGGGCTCACATGGTTCTTGAATAGTTTTGGTGATAGCGATATGGAGATTAGGAAACAAGTCACACCATTCCTTTTTGTCCACCATGGCCCAAGATTTTAGGCTTTCAGTTTGACTGAAAACGTAAGGATTGTGTTGAAAAAGAATCCAATATAAAGGATAACAAAGAAAATACAAGGAATATCTTTCAACTACATAGTTCAGAATCATTGAAATGGACAAGTGCCTCTTTCTTCCCATTTATCTATATCATGTTTCCACTTCACCTCCTTAAATGATTGACCAAGCAAATAATTTGGTTATGGAGACCATATATACGAACGAATCCGGTGTATTCCACGATGTAAGTGATCTCAATTATATTTTCTCTCGATCTTCTTTGGAATTGATCCCAAAATTCATCGAAGGTCTGGCAGAGCCATTTGCAATTTTACTCAACTTTACAAGGGCTTGGTGGGTGAGTTTATCTAGATTGTTGATTCTTTTTATCCAACAGGTAAGAAGTAGAGTCAACAATTGACTCTGTTTTTTTGTTTGTTGGATAAACAAAATTAGTAATCAAAATAAAGATGGTTCTATATGACAGTGTTATTTGCTATTCCTTTCATCCAATCGGCAAGAGGCAAAAAACAAAATCAACAATTAACTCTTCTTCTTGCTAGTTATATAAACAAAATCAACAATCAAAATAAAGATAACCAAATATGACAAAGTTATTTGCTTCACACATCATCCCTTAATGCTACCAACTCATAACTTATCATCAAATCCTTTTACCAACTAAATTTATTAAACTTTCATTTTTACCAAACTAATTTTATTATACCTTCATTTTTTTTCATAAGAACTTGTCAGAATCCCATGCTAGAAATGGAGTCTACATGATGAAGAAATATATTTTTATAATTGAGTAGTTCCGTCCCACTAAGGCTTTCTCCAACACAATTTTATTTAAAAGCCCTTTTGCTTAGATGGGCCGGATTTAAGCATTGGGTAACTTTTCCCAAGCACTCAGCATGCAGCTTTATTCCTTTCCACACTATGTGGGCTATTTGGAAAGCTCGGAACTTACATATTTTTTAGGGGAAGGCACTGTCTGTCTTGGGCATTATGCATCAAATCACATACTCCTTGCAACTGTATTGTCCTCCCGCTCACAAGGTAAAAAAGACAAGGGTGATTGGGCCTGATCCTATCCAGGTCTTTCCCTGTGGATATTTTGATGGGGCTTCTGCTAATTATGTGGGTGGTTTTGGATACTACTTACACCTAAATAAGTCACTCTCCTTCGAGTTTGTGCTGGGGGTGGAAAATAGCACCAACACAAAAGCAGAATTGGTTGGCCTATGGGCTCTTCTGCTTACCTCCCAAATGATGGGGATTCCCTTACTCCATGTTTTTGGTGACTCATCAGTCATCATAAACTGGGCAAAGGGATCCACTGCTCTTTCCCCACCAGAACTCTTCCATTGGTGTAGGGAAACAAGAAAGCTCTTCACATGCTTTCTAGATTTGTCATTTAGCCATATCTACTGTGAACACAATTAGATTGCAGACCACCTCTATAAAGCTGCTCTCTCTTTGTCTCCTGGGTTTGGCTGTTTCTCTGAATTTTTTGATGGCCTTTTGGTCACACATGATACTTTCAAGCTCTTTTGAGCCTTGTGCGGGAGCTTACTCCCTTATTTCTGCTCTTCTGTGATGTTCTTGAAGAGGGCTCTTTTAGATTGCTGATCTGATCTCTTTGGTCCACGGTAGTTATGGTGTGATGAGACAGTTTTTACTGATGGGAACATTTTTTCTGTTGATCTGCTATTGAACCCCCTACTGTAACTTGCTGTGGGGTGACTTGTTCATGAATGAGCTGTACTTTCTCAGTTTTAACCCATGCTTGGGATGGCACATTAGATGCCCTTTAATTCTTAATAGAATATCAAGGACAAGCTTTTTTCTCCCAAAAAAAAAAAAATTATCATATTTTATACATCTCATGCTAAATCAATAAATTTACTAAAAAGAGAAATTATGAATTTTTTGGGGTCTATAAGAGAGTCTCTATTTATCCTTCTTTTTGTTCACATGATAGTTTTTCAAAACATTATATTTCCAAAGCTTTATATAACAAGGATATTCTAATTCCAATTGAAAAAATGTTATAGTTTATTGATGGGATATGGACTATCGAGTAAAAGAAAAAACGTGGTTTGATAAAGTATGTAGGATTGAGAATAGACTAGGATAAAAGATAAAATCCACGAAATTAGTTTACATATGGATGAATAAGTCGACTAAGTTTTACTAATTACGGATTAATAAGGCGACTAGGTTTTACTAATTAAATGAAAAATGATTAATTTGGATAAGGTGTTCACTTGACATCAAGAGGCAAGTTGAATGTCTGAAGGAGGTGTCAAATATTTCCTTGGAAGCACGTTAGACTCATCCCAATGAAAGGATTGCACGTGGAAACATGCAGTCAACACACTTATGTAAACTCCTAATCAACTAGTTCACTATCTAACCAAATTGACGATGAGCATTGGAAAATTAACTAATGAAAACAAAGTGATTGAATGATACATTGGATTGATTCATGGGGACATATACGGAATCCCTTGAATACTGAAAAAACTGAGAAGGTTACAAGAATGTATTGTCCCTACTTGGAAATTTTGAAAAAAAAGCAATTTGGGCAATTTTCGAGCTTTACTAGTCAACACTGTAGGCAGGTCCAACTGATTCCAAATGGTCAGGGTAAGTTGAGTCCTAGAACATCCCAAGATTACCTATGAACACTTTGGATTTGACTTTAATCTTCTGCAACTTGGTTTGGGGCTAAGGAGAGAAAGTGAAAATTTCCTAGGAAATTTAGGTCAAATTCCCCCTAGGAGCGGAGGCCAATTTGGCTTCCCAAATCAAGTACGACCCTCCCAACTTTCAGAACAGATTATGGGTATGAATATCAGACATTAGGGGTTGTCATTAATCATGGTTAATAGTTCTACAAACTATTAATATTTCATATGCTTAGCTAGATATTATTAGTGTTTAATCTCTCTCTCTCTCCTGTGTGCTATACACAAGTGAGTGCGTGTGTTCAAATGAGGAACACAACTCCTATATTTATACTCTTTCTGTCACTTGAATTTTAACCTAACAAGTCGGCCTCACTAAACTGATTGGGCTGACTTCACCTAGGAAGACCTAAAACAATATTATATTATATTCATCAAGGTACTATTGACCCGACTTAGAATGGAGGTTATACCTCATGACTCTATGATGACCAAATACAATGGTAACATCCCAACGGAGGAATAAGACATCTCCCTTGGTGTACATCAATAAAATACATTTAGAATATTCTTCAAATTTACAATATTTCAAAACAAACCGGTTATAATGTGCTACATTCATATGACAACTTTCAGGGAAATTGCTTAAGGGAAAATGACATTACTAACTCGATGTTTACACATGAAAATTAGAATAGATGTTTCTGAAAGTAACATGACATATAGTGTTCATACACAACATACAAATGGTTGTCCCCACACCATCAAACTCATAGAATAACCCTCATACAAATCTGATACAAAACTCCTTCAAGACTGTAGCTAAATTCATGAGAACTAATGATGCAATGGCATGAGAATGCAAGCTTTTCACATAGGATTTACTTGGATTTCGAGATACGGAGAATATGGCCATGAAAGCACAAAGTCATACATCATTTAATGCTTCCCCAAAATCATCAGACTCATATAAGAAGCCTCATACAAATCTGATATAAAACTCTTTCAAGATGGAAGCCAAATTCATGAAAACTAGTGATTTAATGGAATTAGAATGCAAGATTTTTACACATGAATTTCTTGGATTTTAAGTTATAGAGAATATAGAAATAAAATTACACATCCATACATTATATACCCCATCTTGGGAATCAAATGGATACAGCAAAGAGAAAACGCCACTCTAACAAATGCGCCATCAACATGAGAGTGTGGGGTAATGGAGAAGAAGGAATGAGAGAATAGGGAGATAAATGAGAAATTAAACTGTATGGACTTCAACCTGCAACTAAAACACCTTAATTCAGCTCCAGTGAGAGTTTTGAATGGACTATCCATCAACCAACTTGGAAAGGAATCCAACTCCCTGGAAATTGGTTCACAAGCAGGGAGAGTGAACACTCACTGTGCAATGGACAAGCAAAAGCTCTCCAAAATTCCAAAGGCCAATTAACAAATGATAAAAAGACATTCTCCTTCCTTGTGAAATCCTTTAATTAACTTCATGAAGCCTCCTAAGGTCGAATTTCCCTCCATGGATTCCTCTAACTCATCTTAGTGGTTTAGTAACTCCTATGACACTTGTATTCTTCTTCATGCTCCAATTCTTTCCCCAATTCGAATGGATGCCTATAACTCCCAAATGTGCCCTCTTGGT
Source organism: Pseudotsuga menziesii (assembly GCA_001517045.1). Classification (NCBI taxonomy): domain Eukaryota; kingdom Viridiplantae; phylum Streptophyta; class Pinopsida; order Pinales; family Pinaceae; genus Pseudotsuga; species Pseudotsuga menziesii. The sequence continues at coordinate 322,492 of LPNX011188709.1, read as the reverse complement.
GGCTACTTTTAGCCCTGTCATGTCATGTTTGTCAGAGGTCTGCAATCTAGTCTGAATTTGTCATAGAATCTTTCATCATTAGTTTTCATAGAGTGCATGGAATCTCCTTCCAAGTGGCACACATTGTCTTCTTAGTGTCTTCCTCTTCCATGGGAGTTACTCTCCTTTCCTAATTTGAATTCCTTGGATCATTATAGGATATGTGACACCATATCACCCTCCAAGAATGTTACATTCCTCATGGGTTCGAATTTGGATGAAGTTCATTCCAAGTGTGTGGGGGAATCTAGTCACCCAAAGACTCCACAAGCTTCCAATTGTCTCCATGACCCAATGCCACCTTATTTTCTTAACATTTCTTATTTATGTCACCCATTTTAATGTGAATATGATAAACCAAGGTCCTTTTGGGTCCTATATCTCCCTTATTACAAAATTTATGTCTCCACCTCAACCTAGGGAACTAGTAGGTTAGTGAAACATTATTTACAAGTAGTGTTATTTGGATGGGGACATGACAAAGAAGTTGGAGAGTTGGTTTGACCTTGATATTGGAGCTATTATAACAAGAAAGCACATCTCATTGTTATAATATGGGAGATTATATATAAGGAAATAAGTTAGAATTGGTTGGTTAGAGTTAAAGGGACTCATCCCTTCCAATAAGGTTACTTGGATTAATTTTAAATATTCATAATTTATGAAATATTTCTAAATGGCTTCAACAATATATTAAAGTAAAATAGCCTCAACTTCATAAATAATATATGTTTATCCATATACCAAGGTCCATTATTAATAACTTGATAAGAAGTCCAAAATAAAGAAACCCTAAGAACACAAATGGATCAAAACCATCATATACATGAAAGAACCCCTAGACATTGAGATCTATGTCTTAATATTTTCTAGTCATGGACATACGTTGTTAAATCGGTTTCTTAATCCATGTTGGTAAAGCATCAAAATTATAAGTGAGGTTGCATTCTATGTAGAATGGCAAGATGGGAGTCATTACAAAGGCCAACCCTCCCATGTAACACCCTTATTTTGAGCCCATGGTATTAAATGGAATATGATGTAAATATTGTAATAAATCTTGGTGTGGAGCTCAAGGCAAAGGCCCCACCATGGATTTAGCGTTTTTATGTTCAGCGATTAAAATCGATGCCGATGGTTTATGTGCTAGCCAGGCACAATATGTTGAGACATCATGTAAAATGCTAATTGATAAAATACCACGACTAGCTACGTGCCACAACGTTAAAGATATGGGGGCATGATTTCACAAGGAATAGGGAGGGGAATGAATTAAACCCTTGATTCTATGGGAAAATTCATGTCTAAGGGGGAAAACCCATAAAATGGTTCATCTACCCTTTTTGTCTTTTCTGCCAAGTCATCCAAAAACATTTTTTTGTCTTATTGGGAAAGTAAGAGCCGATGTCGGGGATTGATTACCCATCCCTCATGCACATGGGTCTCCCTCACGCGTTTTGGGGGAAAATGAAAGCTTATGGGCATCATTCGCATTCCTCATGTAGGAGGTAGCAATTTCCTCACGCACGTAGGGGTTTTTTCCTCACGCAGTGGGAAGCTCGCAGGGTGCAAGTTTTCCTCACATTTTGGTCGCTGTGAGTGTGTGATGCCTTCAGGAATCCACACTCTTCTCTTCCTTATGTCCTTGGAGCTGCGGTATGTTTTTCAAAGTCACTTTTTCTGTGGTTTCATGTGTTTTTACCATGGCTATGAAGTGTTTTTGTTAACCTCTAGTGGCTGGGATCTCTGCTGGGTGTTTTGGTGTCATTCCATATGCCCATGGTGGGGATTTTCATCTATTAGTGTTTCCCAATGAATGGGAGAAGAGATCCATGGTTTCTTGGGTGCTGTTGAGTCTATTTTGGCCATGGTAGGTCCAAACGTCCATGGAAACCGAATTGTTGTTAGGTGGTTGTTTTCACCCATCTTGGCATTTCTTTTTGTTGCAGGACTATTTTCCTCAAGTAGAGTTGTGTATCTTGCTGTCTATGCCTCTACTGTTTCGGTCTGAACTGTATGCAAGAATAGGAGTGGAAGAGACATAGAATGTGCTTGATAAACCTGGTGTGGAACCTCACAATAAGATAAGAGTGGTTGGTGAACCTGCTCTGCACATTCTGAAGAGAACTGGAAGGGAAGGGGTAGCACGAGGGACTGTGGAGCAGAGAAGGGGACACTTCCTTGTGTTGGGTGTATAGACCATGTGGTTGTCGGGCCAAATAGATCTTGTAAAGATGTCCTTAGCTCTGTGGATGAGCTCACCAGCTTAGCAGTTCTCCCTGCCCACTGCCTTAGAAGCCTTAGAAGCTTGACAAGCCCAACTTGAAGGATGGCTTGGCCGATAGCCTGATAAACCCATCTGTTGGCTTGGCTGTGTCTTGTTGTGTTTGGCCTTGTAATCCTTGGTTGGTCCTTTATGTGGATGTTGGCTTGGTTGTTTAGCCTGATAAACCCAGCAGTGTATTTATGTGAGTGTTGGATAGGCAGTTGGCCTAATAAACCCAGCAATGTGTTTACTTGTCAGTTGGCTTGGCTATTTGGCCTTATAAACCCAGAAGTGTATTTGCTTGTTAGCTGACAGCCTGATAAACCCATTATGTTGGCTTGGTTGGTCCTTAAAGTGAGTGTTGGCCTGACTGACTATAGTATGATAAAGCTACTGTTAGCTGGCTTGGCTATTGGCCTGACAAACCCAACAGTATATTACCATGTCTGTGTGAGCCTGACAAACCCAACTGGAAGGATGGCTAGGATGGTGGCCTGATAAACCCATCTGTTGGTTTGGCTGTGACTGGAATAAACTTTGGCTATGTGCATGTGTAAGCCTATGAAACCCAACCATGTGTTGACTTGACTGTGGATGCTTGATTTAGGCTATGTGTGAGCATGTGGTTGTTCCCTAGATCCTTGCGGAATCATGCCTAGCTCGGGGGTGGCAGTGTTGCTGAGAGGTTGATGAGCACACTGGCCTACAGTTGGGTGGAACACTGCAGCGACATAGCTAGTTGCGGGCCAACTTATTTTCATGATAAGTATTCTTGTGTATTTTGTCCCTGCATTTGTATTCGCTTATGAATTATTATGAACATGAAGAATGCTTGACAAAATGCTTTTGTTTATGCTATACATTAATGAATACGTGTATAATTTTATCATTGCTTGTATGGATGATTGCTTCCACTATATAATGGTATGTTTTATATTTCTATACATGTTGTTAATCCAATGCATGTTCATGTCTTTATGTTCATGGGGCTAGTTTTCCCGTTTAACAGTTAGTATGATGGTCGCGTTCTCTCCATCATCGGTATGAGGGGAAGGGACATGAAAATGTGGTATCAGAGCCTTGTTGTAGCATTCGGCCTCAATGGGCCAAGTTGAACAGCTTGCAGAGGCAGAATCAGCCTCTGTGTTCAGCAGGAAGAAGAGGCAGGTAGAAAAATATTGAAATTTTTCCCAAGTACTGAGCATTCCTCTTCTTGTGTGGCAGCTGAGCAAGCTAAAGATGAGTCGCAGTAGCGGATGGGTTCAATGAAGGAAGCTACAGTGATAGCTGTGTTGTCTGAAGAAAGTCATAGTAGTGGGAGGAATTTGAAGACTTGAGCCGCAACGGTGGGTTGAAGTCGAGACTTGAGACGCAACGACGTGTGGAAGTCTAGATTTTCACCACTGAAGGAGAAGATGATGGAAGAAATAAATTAATATAATTGTTTAATTAACGAAGATCGAGCCACAGTAGCAGCTAGTTGCCTAGAGGTGAGCTGCAACAACAGCAGCAGACAAATGAAGATTGAGCCGCAGTAGCGGCTAGGGTGGCTGAAAACGAGCCATAGCGGCGACCGGGTTTCCAAGGACCGAGCCGATATGTCGACTGCGTCACCTGAAGGGAGCTGACAGAGAAGTGGCCATGGGAGCTGATGCGTTGAAGCGGTGGTGTCGGTGGGAAGAGTCAGCCAAAGCGAGCAGCAGCAGTGGCTGAAATTGGCTGAGTTTTCCAACACAGCAGGCGAAAGTCCAACTCATTTTCGTGATGGTGGATGGATTTCAATAATTGAGCCGACGTGTGTAGTGGGGAGGAGTTAAAATTTTTCACCGAGGAAATAAATTTTGAAAATATCTCCAAGGGATGGAAAATTCCACATCGGCAAGAAAGAAATCATTTCTCCAATGTGTTGGGTGGAAGATGGACATATTTCCGCAACTGCGGACGACCTGGGCGGAAGGAAATTCGAGGTTCTTCCGCAATGATGGACGAAACTTAAGGATCGAGCCACAGTATCGGCTCGGATAGATGAAGGTGAGCTGACACATGTTGGCTGAGAGGAGTCGATGCACAGCAGGGAAAGGAAGATCGAGCTAACATAATTTTTTTTTGAATTTTTCTAAGTGTTAGAAGGTTCTCACGTCGGCAATAAAAGGAGAAACTTCGTCGATGTGTCGGGAGGAAGAAGGATATGTTTCCGCAATGGAAGAAGTCTTGACCAGTTTGGCAATGGATGAAATTTGAGAATTGAGCCGATGAATGAAATTTTTGGAAATTTTTTCTAAGTATGGAAATCAGATGAAAGTTAAAGACTTTTCCAATGTGTGGAAGTGGGTAGAAGTTGAGGTTGGACCCACCACGGTGGGGAGAAATTCGAGAATGGAGCTATAACGGCAGCCGAAAGGGTAAGATAACGTTGATGATATACAACTAGGTCGAGCCGACACAGTGGGTGAAAAACAAGGATGTTTTCGATGCATGGAGACGAATGGAAGATGAGGACTTCTCCGACGCGGAAGATGGAAGTCGTGCTTGGAGTTGCAATGGCGCATGGAGTTCGGAAATTTTTTTGCTACGACGGAAGGCTTGGCAAGTTTCCAAGCGGAAGAAACTCCATAATGCTTCTGCAATGATGATGGTTTTTGGCAAGTTTGCTGGTGGAAGAAACTTCAAAATGTTTTCACAATGACAGAGGACTCAGCCTGGAGGAAAATGAAAAGTTTTTTGTAGTGGTGGGTGAAGACTTGGGAAGTCTTCCGCAATGGCGGAAGGCCCACGGAGAGTGATAGTTCAACATTTTTTCAATGCAGTGGCTGGAAGATGAACATGTCTCCACCACGACAGAAGGCTTGTCCAAAAAGAAAGACGAAAGGTCCGATGCAACAACGGCAAAATTGGTAAGTTCCCGCAGCGAGAGGAAGGTGAAATTCTTTCTGCAACGGTGACAGGATGGCCTACTTTCCGACCGGGAAAAAATTGAAATTTTTTTCCAATACGCAAGAAAATTCTTGGTGAACTCGCCAAAATAGAGATTTTAGCAGGTTTTCAGTGGGTTCTGCAAGGGCCAGAAAGATTATACACTTTGATGGTGTATTGGTTATAGGCAGTTTTACAGGGTCACTCCAAAGAAAAAGCATCCTTTTCCTCGGTTTGAAGGCCTCTTTGATCAAGTGAGAGGATCAAAGGTATTTTACAAGCTTGACTTAAGATCTGGTGACATTGGGTAAGGATCAAGGATGAAATATTCATCAAACAACCTTCAGGAGCAAGGTATGGCTCCTTGATGCACCAGCTACATTCATGTGCCTCATGAATAATTTTTTTAGTGAGTATGTCAGGACAAGTGTGCCCAGGTTTGTTTTGTTCTGGACATGTTTGTTTTTGTTTTCCTTGACGGAATTCTTATTTATTATGAGAATGAGGAAAATATGTGGAACATTTGAGGCTTATTTTGAAATTGTGTGGGAAGCATAAGTTGTATGCAGGGTATTGCAGGAAGTTCACGACAAGGTGTCCGATAGGTAAAGTGGATCCTAGGCATAGGTTGGAGAAGCCTACATGTAAACTTACAGTTCCATGAAGAAATGGACCCTTGGCGTATGAGAATACACATGAGGACTTTATGAAGACTCAAGTAGAATGACCTGAGCAGAGCAATATGGTTGTGTCCAATGGAATCCAGGGAAGGAAGTTGCCATGTACCATGAGAAGGATCTCATGACTAAGAAAAGGTTTTGAAACTTTAGATTACAAGTTTTTTGTTGATTATGGGAGACTGTGATCTCCCGTGATGGTTTTGAATCATGCTAACCATGAATATGCTTGTCTTGCATTACCTGATGTATGAAGTTTCCTATTGCTAACTGTGACTGTTTGGCTGATTTAAAATTGTGTCAAGATGACATGTTGAATGTGGATGTCCAGGTTTTGGGACAACATGCGTAAGTAATTGATAAGTACTCCCACTTGCAAAATCCAAACAATATGAGGATGGCCTCATGGTTGCAAAAATCTCATTTTCTGTAGGAAGCAGGATTGGGAACTCATATTTTTATTTGACCATCAATGTTATTGAGTGTTTGCTATTGGGAAATCATGTATGCATGAAATAGATTTGAAAATATATGATTAAATTTTATGATGACATCTCATGTAAACTGCATGCTTGTATGTGACGCAGGTGAGATGACGAAAGTATGTATTGGATATACATGGTTCCTCGGAAGGATGTATGGGGTGTACATAGCTTCTCGAAGGGATGAGTTTTGAATAGGTTTGGAAACCTATGATTGAAATTTTATAATGACATCTGATGTAAACTGTATGTTTATATGTAATGTAGGTGAGACGATGAAAACATGTACAGGGAGTACCTTGCTCCTCTGGAAGGATGTACTTGAGTACATAGCTTCTCCCCCATGCCATCTAGGCACCGATATGCATCACTGGGGATGCCGAGGGTGTAAGACATCTGGTTAGACTTCTTTCCGCAGACATTCACACCATAAGGGGACTGTCACGAGAGTGGGGGATCTGTGAAGAGAATAACCCCTAGGTATTATGATGTCTAGAAAGGAAGCGCCTGATCATTGGTAAGCACTTGGAGGAGGTGTTGGGACCTTAAGCTAGAGCTGTTATTGAGTACCCAGGGAGGTGTTAGGCTCAAAAGCGGGGCTGATCGGATCTCGGTTGAGAGATGCTATACTTATAAGTATTGGATTATTTGGAAAATCCTGGTTTACTTTCTATAATTACACGTGTATAATGATTCAACTAAGATTTTGAAAATCTTGTTAAATAATAAATCCTACGAAAATGAATCTTACATGTGAATTAATCTGTTATGGTGCATAGAAAGGAAGCACCTAAACAGTGGTGAGCACTGGAAGAGGTGCTAGGCCCGCAAGATAGAGCTTCCATTAAGCACCCAAGGAGGTGTTAGGCTCTGAAGCGGGAATAACCAGATCTCGGTGGAGAGATGTTATACAAATAAGTATTTGGTTTACTTATCAAAATTTTGATTGATGTTGATTTTCTGTAAATATATATGAGCATATGATGTTGCTAAGATTTTTAAAATTTTTGCTAGAGATTGCATCCTACAGGAATGAATCTGACATATGAATTGAATTCATTGTGGTGTTCAGAAAGGAAGCACCTGAGCTTGGTAAGCACCTAGAGGAGGTGCAGGCTCTTGAACACAACTGCAATTGAGCACTCGAAGAGGTGTTGGGCTCAAGAATGTAGATGTTAGACCTCAGTTCAGAGGTATTTGCAAGTGATCCGAGGCTTGCAGAAATTTTGGCTACCTTTTAAATGCACACCCTATAGAGCACTGAAAGGGTGGGTACGCTCGAGGGACTATATTGCAAAGAAGAGGTACCATCCTTGTGTGGGGTGGGGCAGGTTTTATTGGTGCCATGGTTGTATAAATCCAAATCGGATACCTGTGGAACCCAAGAAGATACTTATGCAGGTTAGTATTTGGTTCACTTGACAACTTCTTGTCGATTTTATGTAAATATACATGTGCATGTGATTCATCTATGATTTTGGAAATTACTATGAATACTAATATCGGAATCGACTCATTGATTGGGGCTTGAGCATAGGTATTGCTGGTTGCCGAAGAAATCATAAATGTTCCAAGTTGAGGAGAAGGATTCTCCAAGATCAGATAAAGATCATGTGGTGTGTGCTGATGCATGCCAGCAAGGACTTGGATGAGATTCCAAATCATGCCATCGGACAGATAAAGGTGCAGAAGAAGTATTGCGGTCCTGAAGAGGCTACGTGGGAGATGGAGGATGCCATGCAATTGACACATCCATTTTGTTCAATTTTTCAGAGCACTGAGGGCGGTGCTAGTGTAGCAATTTTTAATTATTGTAAAGCACTGAGGACAGTGCTATTGAAGGGGTAGGGGAATGTAACACACTGGTTTTGACCCCATGGTATTAAGTGGCATATGGTATAAATATTGTAATAAATATTGGTGTGGACCTCAAGGAAAAGGCCCCACCATGGATTTAGCGTTTTTATGTTTGGCGATTAAAATCGATGCCGATGGTTTATGTGCTAGCCAGGCTGTTGAAATATTGTAACTTCGAAGAATATTCTAAATGTATATTTTGTGGTCCCCGATGGTCCTACTGGGAGAACCACTTGTATTATCTTGTACCCCGATGCTTCTAATCGGAAGAACTAATAAGAGTCATGAGGTTGTCCCCTCTAATTGTAAAGGTGGGTCATTAGCACCCCAGTGTGGTTACTTGAGCCTACATGTGTAACTCGAGCCTACATGATTAACTCGAGCCTACATGTCGGATGAGTTAATTGAAGTGAATGGATGAATATAAATAGAGGTGTATCTCTCCTCATTTGAACACACACTCTCACTTGTGTAGCACATTAGTGGAGAAGAGAAGAGTAGCTGGAGAAGGAGGAGGATCAGGCTTTGATCTCCTTGTTGGTTTTACCTTTTATCTTTTTGGGGCATCTATATTGAGGAAGATTTTGCTGGGTTTTCCCAGGATAAATCTTTGTGTTCCTTTTGTATGGTTGTGCTTGTCTATCTTTCAGTGATCCTGTTTATATGCTTTTGTTATGAATTCGAAATGAAATACTGATGTCTTAGCTAAGCATATGAAAATTTAACATGGTATCAGAGCCACCCTGAAAGAAGGCATTGTGTAGCTACATAATATAGGGCTTCTTAATTTTTTGTTCTCTCTCCACAATCAATCAGCAAAAGAAGGCTAGGCTGACTCTCCATTGAAGGCCGCATCTTTCTGTCAAAGCGGAATTCGATTCCGAGCATTTTCAGTTTTCGGTGCGGGAAATTAGGGCTTCTTGCAGAAGAATAATTTTTGAGTGAGCCCAGCATATGATTTATCTCCTCATCAAAATTGAATTTTAGAGACCTGGATCAAGAAATTTGGTTGGGTGAAACTCTGGGAAAGTCAAACCCTAGTTTGACCTCGATCTGGAAAAACCCTAAATACTAAAAATGCTAAGTTTTGGTACATTTGCTATATCCTGAGATTGGCGAAGGCTCAGGAGAAGATAAATTCCTGATTTACACTGTGTCCAAAATTCAGCCTCACATTCGCTATATTCTAGAAGATATGATCCCTCCAAGTTAGGGTTCCAGCCTCTCCCATAATTCATCCCTAAACAAGACACCTGGGGAGAATAGTTGTAGCGTGGGATACAGAGGTCCAAATGGAATTCTGGAAGATGTTCTAGAAATATAATGGACTCTACTTTCTTTGGTCCAAATTTAAGAACCTGAATATGAACCAGTGACACGTGGAATTCCGTACAACTTCACTATTCTGAACAGTCCTGTAACAGGTCACCTTGGGAAAATGATCATAAATCCAAATTGGTGAAACCAATTCTGATTAAACCTATGGTTTTGGATCAAGGACATGCTATTTTACCTCAGTGAGAAATTTCAGACATAGAGGAGTAGTAATTTCGTAGATATCACAGAAACAGTAACAGGCATTTCTGCAAAAGAAATTGGAAAACTAGGGCTTCCTGTTCCGGGAGCTTCCCTCCACTGTTTTCAGAAAAGGAGTACATTGGACAGCTCCATTTAAAGAGATATATATTTTTATCCAATCAGATCTGAAATATTTCAAGTTTTGAAAATTAGGGTTTCTCTGACAAACCCTAAATCAGCCAGCTCCGGAAGCAGGATGGACACCTCAAATCAATAAGATCTAATCTTTTGCTATTTGCATTTGAGGTTCTCATTTCAAAGTGATACATCACATCAGATTGATGACAAGCTTGGTGAAGTTGAAAACTTTCAAGCATGGAAGTATTTGATCTCTCTGAAGAAAATGAATTGGACACCTTCATGAGTAGAGAGGTTCTAGTTCTAGAGGGAGATGAGCCTCAAATCCTTACACAAGAAGAACTCGATCAAGGCCAAGAAGATCATTGTTGATTCAATCAAAAATCAACTTGTACCACAAGTGTCTTCCCTAAAGACACCGAAGTTGTTTGATTCCTTGATCAAGCTATTTGAAGATAAGAACATAATTCAGAAGATGGATTTGAGAAATCAGTTGAAGAATGTGAAGATCCAGAATGCAGAACAACTTAAAGCGGAAGAAGAACAAGTATGTAGAAGTGGTGATAGCCACCTTGAATGGCCTCCCAGGATCATGGGATTCATTCATGTGAAGAATGTATACCAAAATTAAGTGATTACTTTCAGCTCGACTAATAAGAAGAGAAGAAGAAGATGGGAGCAATTGAAGATCAAGCTCTCACCATTCAAAGAAGATCCCTCAAGCGATGAGGAATATGAAAAACTCAATTCTTGAAGAACCTCTTATTCATCTTATCATTTGGATAAGAAATGATGATTTCATGAATGAAGAAGATGATAAAGCAGAATGATCAAGATGGAGTCTACCCACGAAACAAATAAAAGATAAGTATTCAATTGCCATTTCATGATATTGTTTTGTTATACATTTGATTGTATTCAGTTGATGTGTTATGCATGATAGATTGTTTACATTAATACTACTAATATGCATGTGATGGGTAAGTAGCTCATGGCGCTATACAACTCTCCAGTGCTACTTATCAAACCTCTTTTCTGACATATTGGATTAGTGCACAATCTCAATGATGTCATGGTAGAAATGGAAGGCATCTGAGAAAGTTTCTGTGAAATATGGATGAATGTTGTATTGGCTAAATAGTTGCATGATGCATAAGAATTTGTCGTTATGCATATGTTTTATGAAATAGTTATAACCATGCAACTGGTGCATTTGAATTGTAGGAAAGGTCATGTACAACCTCCTACAAGAAAAGAAGGACGAGACTTGTTCTGAAGAACAAGCGATGACAATTCAATAAACATGAATCTAAAGATCCCAGGGTCAGAGACACCATGACGGAAGAAAGAGCTTCAGAGAGCGGTAGATCCACCTCAAAGGATGAAGACCACCATGGGTATGAGAGATAACTCAAGATGAAGAAAACAATGCTACGAAATAAACTATGATCAAAGAATAACAGTTGATCATGGGGAATGATGTATACGATATGATTTCGAGACATAAAGGGAAGTACATAGTATCCTCCATATGGATCTACAAGAACAAGTGTACAAAGAAAGGTTCGTGATTTGCCTCAGAAAGAATAGACTATGACATGACATACTCTATTGACCAATATATATCAAGCATAGAACCACCTGTACAGAATGAAGAAGGAAGATAATACTCCACTTCAGGGGGAGTGACTACAGAAGATATCTGAGTTCGACACGGTACGGCATAATGGACAACTTCTTGATGGATCAAGACTTTACCAAGAGTAAAGTGGGTTCCAACCTTCAAAGTTGAATGCAGAAGACTAGGATATGTTGATGATCTGACAAGACAAACTCGTGGAAGATGTTATGATGAAAGAATACTAGAATGATGTATGGGATATAATTCCCAAACCAGAAGAAAAGAGTATTGTATCCTCCAAATGGATATACAAAATAGAGCATGCAGCTGACGGAAGTATCGAGAAGTATAAAGCAAGATTTGTGGCCAGAGGTTTCTTTCAGAAAGAGGGAATTAATTATGAAGAGACACTTAGTCCAGGAAGCAAGGTACACTTCCTTCAAAACTATCATGGTAGTTTCTTCCGTGGTGAAGTAAAGACAAGCCTTCCTTAATGGTATGATTGAGAAAGAGTTTTACATCGAATAGTCACGAGGATTTGAAGTTGAAGCCAGATGGAATCACGTATGCAAGTTGAAGAAGGCCCTCTATGGCCTGAAGCAAGCTCCCAAAGCTTGGTATGGAAGAATAGATAGTTTCTTGTCAAGCATGGGATTTAACAAGAGTAAAGCTGATCCTAACCTTTATCTCAAGGTTGTAGAAGATGAACTTGTCATCCTGTTATTATATGTGGATGACTTATCCTTGACAGGAAATGAGAAACAAGTCATGGAAAGCAAGAAGAAACTAGCAGAAGAATTTGAGATGAAAGACCTTGGGTTAATACATTATTTCCTAGGTCTGGAAGTATGGCAAAGTTCAGAAGAAATCTTTCTCAACCAGGGAAAGTATGCGGTAGAGATATTGAAGAGATTAAATATGTTGGAATGCAAAGTCATGGCCACACCCATGGACTCCAACCTGAAGCTGTTAGCTGATGACTCATCAGAGTTAGTGGATATGACTCATTACAGACAGATCATTGGGTCATTGATGTACTTAACAAATACCAGACTAGACATTTGTTTTGCTGTGAACACCTTAAGTCAATATCTTGTTCAACCAAGACGGGTTCACCTAGTAACTGCACAACATGTGATGAGATATCTGAAAGGGACTATAGACTTTGGTTTATATTATGATGATAGCCATGAGTATAGATTGTATGGCTGCACAGATACAGATTGGGCTGGAAGTATCTCAGACAGAAAAAGCACATTAGGTAGATGCTTTTGGGGTCTGCTATGAGTTCATGGTTTAGCAGGAAACAGTCCAGTGTTTCTCGTAGCATGGTTGAAGCAAGATACATAGCAGATTGCTCTGCTAAGTTGTGAAGCCATATGGCTTCGGAAGCTGATATTGGGTCTCTTTGAACTGAAGATGGATACTACAATGATTCTATGTGATAACCAGAGTTGTGAGGACAGAGAACCCTGTGTTCCGTCGTAACACATAGAAATCCGGTATTTCTACATACGAAATAAGATGCAGATGATGATGTTTAAGTATTCCCATACTGAAGATATAGATGATGTTTCAGTATTTACATACTGTAGATGTAGATGATGGTGATTATGTATTTCTATACTGAATATAGAGATGATGATGCTTTCAGTATTTCTATACTGAAGATATAGATGATGATGCTTTCAGTATTCACATACTGGAGATACAGATGGTGATAGTTCAGTATTCACATACTGAAGATGTAGATGATGATGGTTTGGTTGCTGATGTGCTAACGAAGCCTCTGTTTCGAGTAAAGTTCGAACACTTTCGAGAAAAGCTTGGTGAGGTTCGGAAGAACCTTCCTCGAAAGGGGGAGTAGTGATGTTACAGTGGGATTGTATCATCCCTAGGCATCTTCCCTAAAGTGATCCGGTGACGTCGGTCCTCGAGAATGAAGAGGGATTGTATCATACCGGGACATCTGTCCAAAATAGATACGGTGACTTTGGTCTTTGTGAATGTGGTGGGATTGCATCATCCTTGAACTTCGGTTCAAAATGTATCCGGAGGTCTCGGCCCCCATGAATGTGGCAGGATTGCATCATCCCTGAACTTCAGTTCAAAATGTATCCGGAGGTCTCGGCCCCATGAAAGTGGTGGATTGTATCATCCCTAAACCTCGGTTCAAAATGTATCCGGAGGTCTTGGCCCCCATGAAAGGGGTGGATTGCATCATCCCTGAACCTCAGTTCAAAATGTATCTGGAGGTCTTGGCCCCCGTGAAAGTGGTAGGATTGCATCATCCCTGAACCTCGGTTCAAAATGTATCTGGAGATCTTGGTCCCCGTGAATGTGGTAGGATTGTATCATCCTTGAACTTCGGTTCAGAACGGATCCGGTGACTTCGGTACTCGAGAACGTGTGTTGATCCCGTAATTCCTAGAGGAAGGATTGTCTGAGTTCCACATATGTGTTGATCTCATAATTCCGAAAGGAAGGATCATTAGTAACTCCGTAAAGACCTAAATCCTGTAATTCTAAAAGGAAGGATCATTGAATTGATCCCGTAATTCCAATAGGAAGGATTGTCTGAGTTCCACAGATGTGTTGATCCCGTAATTCCAATAGGAAGGATTGTATGAGTTCCACAAATGTGTTGATCTCGTAATTCCGAAAGGAAGGATCGTTAGTAACTCCGTAAAGACCTAAATCCCGTAATTCTGAAAGGAAGGATCGTTAGTAACTCTGTAAAGACCTAAATCCCGTAATTCCGAAAAGAAGGATCGTTGGTAGCTTCGTAAATACTTGATCCTGTAATTCCAACAGGAAGGATTGTCTGAGTTCCATAGATGTGTTGATCCCGTAATTCCAATAGGAAGGATTGTCTGAGTTCCACAAATGTGTTGATCCCGTAATTCCGAAAGGAAGGATCGTTAGCAACTCCGTAAAGACCTAAATCCTGTAATTCCAAAAGGAAGGATTGTTAGTAGCTCCGTAAAGACTTGATCTCGTAATTCTGAAAGGAAGGATCGTCTGAGCTCCACAGATGTGTTGATCCCGTAATTCCGAAAGGAAGGATTGTTAGTAACTCCGTAAAGACCTAAATCCTGTAATTCCGACAGGAAGGATCATCTGAGTACCACAAACATGTTGATCTCGTAATTTCGAAAGGAAGGATCATGTTGATGTTTTGATGATGATGATGTTGATGTTTTGATGATAATGATGCTTTGGTGTTGATGATATTTTCATGATGATGTTTCTGATCAAAAGATCAGAGTATGATGATGATGTTGTTGTTGATCGAAAGGCCAAAGTGC